>JAKVIS010000692.1:0-56165 GCA_033119425.1 Bufotes viridis | reverse complement strand
CACTACACTACTTTCACTGTTTATTGCTCCGTTATGCAACTTACCACCCAAATTAATTTTACCTCCTTTTCTTCTCACTAATAGAGCTTTCATTTGGTGGTATTTCATTGCTGCTGACATTTTTTGCTATTAATCAAAAATGACCGAAATTTTTGCAAAAAAATGAAATTTTTCACTTTCTGTTGTATTTTTTTTTTTAAAAACTACATTTCTATATACATTTTTCGCAAAAGTTATTGTTCTACATGTCTTTGTTAAAAAAAATCTATTAAGTGTATATTTATTGGTTTGGGTAAAAGTTATTGCGTTTACAAACTATGGTGCAAAAAAGTGAATTTCCGCATTTTGAAGCAGCTCAGACTTTCTGAGCACCTGTCATGTTTCTTCAGGTGCTAGAATGTCAGAATAGTATAAATACCCCCCAAATGACACGATTTTAGAAAGAAGACACCCCAAAGTATTTGCGGAGGGGCATGGTGAGTTCATGTATCATTTTTTTTTTTTCACAAGTTAGCGGAAAATGACACTTTCTGAGGAAAAAAAAAATAATAAAGTTTCCATTCCTGCTAACTTCTGGCAAAAAAAAAAAAAAATCTCCCACGGACTCACTATGCCCCTCAGGGAATACCTTGGGGTGTCTACTTTCCTAAATGGGGTCATTTGTGGGGTGTGTTTACTGTTCTGGCATTTTGGGTGGGGCTAAATTGTGAGCAGCCATGTAAAACCTAAAGGTACTCATTGGAATTTGGGCCCCTTTGCGCACCCAGGCTGCAAAAAAGTGTCACTCATGTGGTATCGCCATATTCAGGAGAAGTAGGGCAATGTGTTTTGGGGTGTATTTTTATATATACACATACTGTGTGTGAGAAATATCTCTGTAAATGACAACTTTTTAAAAATTTTTATACAAAGTTGTCAATTTACAGAGATATTTCTCTCACCCAGCAAGGGTATATATAAAAATACACTCCAAAAGACATTGCCCTACTTTTCCTAAGTATGGCTATACCACGTGTGACACTTCTTTGAAGCCAAGATGCGCAAAGGGTCCCAAATTCCAATGAGTACCTTTTAGGAGGGCATTTTTACGCATTTTTCTTTTCACGCTTTAGGGCCCCTAAAATGCCAGGGCAGTATAAATACCCCACATGTGACCCCATTTTGCAAAGAAGACACCCCAAGGTATTCCGTGAGGGGCATGGCGAGTTCATAGAAGATTTTTATTTGCCACAAGTTAGCGGAAATTGTTTTTTATTGATTTTTCTCACAAAGTCTCCCTTTCCGCTAACTTTTGACAAAAAGTTCAATTTTTCATAAACTCACTATGCCCCTCAGCGAATACTTTGGGGTGTCTTCTTTCCAAAATGAGGTCATTTGTGGGGTGTTTGTACTGTTCTGGCATTTTGGGTGGGGCTAAATTGTGAGCAGCCATGTAAAACCTAAAGGTACTCGTTGGAATTTGGGCACCTTTGCGCACCCACGCTGCAAAAAAGTGTCACTCATGTGGCATCGCCGTACTCAGGAGAAGTAGGGCAATGTGTTTTGGGGTGTGTTTTTACATATACCCATGTTGGGTGAGAGAAATATCTCTGTAAATTGACAACTTTATATAAAAAAAAATTAAAAAATTGTCGTTTACAGCAATATTTCTCACACAAAGTATTGGTATATATAAAAATACACCCCAAAACTCATTTACCTAATTCCTCTGAGTACGGCGATACCACATGAGTGACACTTTTTTGCAGCCAAGATGCGCAAAGGGGCCCTAATTCCAATGAGTACCTTTAGGATTTCACAGGGCATTTTTAAGCATTTGGATTCTCACGCTTTAGGACCCCTAAAATGCCAGGGCAGTATAAATACCCCACATGTGACCCCATTTTGGAAAGAAGTCACCCCAATGTATTCCGTGAGGGGCATGGCGAGTTCACAGAAAAAAAAAATATTATGGCACAAGATAGCGGAAATTGATATATATATATATATATATATATATATATATATATATATATATATATATATATTTTGTTTTACAAAGTCTCATATTCCACTAACTTGTGACAAAAAATAAAATTTTGCATGAACTCACCATACCCCTCACGGAATACCTTGGGGTGTCTTCTTTCTAAAATGGGGTCACATGTAAGGTGTTTGTACTGCCCTGGCATTTGAGGGTCTCCGCAATCATTACACGTTTGGCCAGCATTAGGAGTTTCTGCGATTCTCCTTATATTGAGAATACGGGTAATGAGATTTTTTTTTTCCGTTCAGTCTCTGGGCTGAAAAAACAAAAAAAATGAACGGCACAGATTTTTTCATTCGTATCGATCATCGTGGATGAAAAAATCTCAAAATGCCAAAATCAGTGACTGCGGTGCGGTGGGCTGGCTGCTAACTACCTAACAAGTAGCTAACTAACTGGCGGTGATAAGGGACCCTTATGCCCCATTCACGCGTCCGCAATTCTGTTTGCGGAACGGAATTGCGGACCCATTCATTTCTATGGGGACAGACTTTGTCGTGCTCGGATCCGGAATTGCGGATCCGCACTTCCGGGTCTGCACTTTCGTTCCGCAAAAATATAGAACATGTCCTATTCTTGTCCGCAATTGCGGACAAGAAAAGCTATTTTCTATATAGTTCTGGCAATGTGCGGATCTGCAAAATACGGAAAGCATATTGCCGGTGTCCGTATTTTGCGGATCCGTGGATCCGCAAAACACATATGGACATGTGAATGGAGCCTTACAGGGGGGTGATCAGTGACAGGGGGGTGATCAGGGAGTCTATATGGGGTGATCAAGGGGTTAACAAGGGGTTAATAAGTGACGGGGGGGGGTAGTGTAGTGTGGTGCTTGGTGCAACTTTACATAGCTACCTGGTCCTCTGGTGGTCGATCCCAGCAAATGGGACCACCAGAGGACCAGGTAGCAGGTATATCAGACGCTGCTAACAAAACAGCGTCTGATATACATCTTTGATGCGATTTATTTCGCATCTTCAGCCTGCCAGCGATTGATCATCGCTGGCAGGCTGCAGTATAACCGGCGAGACCCGTGCCACTGTGAGTGCGCGCGCGCGTTCACAGCTAATCTCGCGTCTCGCGAGATGACGCGCCGATGCGTCGAGCCAGAATAAGAGGACCGCCAGCCCGACGCATCCGTGCGTTAGGCGGTCCTCAGGTGGTTAAGAGCGTCAGATGAACAGCATGCACTCGCATATAATGTTTTAAAGCATCAGCTGAACAGGATGCTCTCACATATAATGTTTTAGAGCATCAGCTGAACCGCATGCACTCGCATGTAATGTTTTAGAGCATCAGCTCACCAACAGGCTCTCGCCCCTAATTTTTAGGAGGGTCAGCTCAGCAGCAGGCCCTCGCCCCTAATGTTTGAGGGTCACCAGCAGGCCACCAATCATAATATTTCAAGGGTGTGTATGATGCCCTTCTTTATGTGTAATAAATGGTGTATTGTAGTGGCGGTTCTTTGTAATTGTTGGCATCCCTTTCACTTAGTACATAGGATTTATAAGTGTAGGAGTCCCACTGAATGAGGCTCTCCTTTATGTGATATACAGGCTGTTTCAGAGTGCCTCTTGCTTGTAATTTTTGGCAGCGCTTGCACTTTACATACAATTGAATATAAAGGAAAGAATCTTTCTTAACAATTTCTCCTGTGAAATTTTTTTTTTTTTTTTTGTAAATCTGTAAAAGTGGCGCACAACTCAGACAACATGGTTCCCAGGAGCGACCTGGGAGTACAAGATGCATCCAGACATCTTCCCCACGCTGTTCCCGATCCATTTCGGTGGTGTTTCTGTCACTTTCTGACCTTTTCCATTGGACCAGACACCCTCCCCTCTTCAGAGCAGGGGGTGCCTGGTTGTCTCCCATTGACTTCCATTATACTCGGGTGCTCGGCCGAGCACACAAATTTAGCAATTTGTTCAGGCCAAACACCCAAACACCCGAATACTTTGGTGCTCACTCATCACTAATTTCCACCAAACATTAATTGACGCCTGCGATATACCTGCTTCCACAAAATACTGATTGAGGGCTGCAATATAACTGCTTTCACAAAATACTGATTAAGGGGTTTGATATACCCGTTTCCACCAAATCTTAATTGAGGCCTGTGATATACTTGCTTCCACAAAATACCGATTAAGGGGTTTGATATACCTGCTTCCACAAAATACTGATTAAAGGCTGCGATATACCTGCTTCCACAAAATACTGATTAAGGAGTTCGATATACTTGTTTCCACCAAATATTGATTGAGGCCTGCGAGATACCTGCTTCCACAAAATATATACATAAGACAAGGACCCTTCTTTGTTCGAGTGTTGGCGGATATGTGTGGGCTGGCATGAGGAAATTCAATTACAATTGGTTGTCACAGATTTTGAATTCCTCTTAGGCCTCATGCACACGACCGTTGTTTGTTTCCGCGTCCGTTCCGTTTTTTTTCACGGATAGGATGCTTCCCCGTTCATTTCAATGGGTCCGTCAAAAAATGCGGATGGTCAACCGTTTTCGTTCCGCTTCCGTGATCCGTGTTTTCATTCCGTCAAAAAAATAGTGCATGTCCTATTTTTTTCACGGTCGCGGACAAGGATAGGCATTTTTACAATGGATCTGCCATAAAAATCGGATCCGTCAAAAAAAACGGTCCGTCATCCGTTTTTTTTGACGGACGCAAAATTTCAAGGAGGAGCGGACGCGGAGGCAGGCAACGGTCGTGTGCATGAGGCCTTAGATGCATGCCTTATTCATTTTTAGAAATGTGAGGTAGTCCACACTGTCGTGAGCTAGGCGAGTGAGCTTATCGGTCCCGATCCCCCCTGCTGCACATCCTTTCGAACAGGACACTCGACTATGGGCAAGCCAAGAGTTCCATAGCAAATTGTGCAAGCTCTGGCCACAGGTCAAGCCTGCACACCCAGTAGTCCAGGGGTTCCTCGCTTCTCAGAGCGTCCATACTGCCGTTAACACGATGTACACAGACACCTGTCAGTCTAGGTGTTCGTATAGGTAGTCGTTAACGGCACGTTGCTGCTGGAGCAGCCTATCAAGCATAAACAAGGGGGAGTTCTAGCGAATTGGGCTGTCACAAATAAGACGTCTGACGGGCAAGTGGTGTTGCTGCTGAACGTCAGCAAGGCGAACCATGGCCATTGTACTATATAGGGGCCACTGGTTGTCATTATACTGTACAGGAGCCACTGGTGGTCATTATACTGTGTGGGAGCCACAGAGGGATATGTAAATGTACAAAAATTCCTCAAGGGGGCTCACTGGGATTTGTTGCCTAAGGGCCCACATGAACCTGGAGCCAGCCCTGTTTCCAGCCACATAATCACAAGTTCTTTTCTGTTAGGTGAATGCCTAATTTTTGGGGCCTGTACTTCCGTGGCCTAAAATAAAATTTGTCTAGTCTCCAGCAGGGCACATTTTTTTGAGAGTTTCCCTTTAAGACACAGAAAAATAGCCCCTGATTAAAATACATATTTCTTTGTTGGAATTTTTGCCAATGATCCCCCTCTGGTATGTCACTGTGCATGTTGTGGGACTATTTTTGCCCTTCTAGTAAGTTTTTGGTGACTGCAAATATGACTTGAAGGTTTTTCAGGTTCACCTGCCATTAAAGTCAATGGGGCCCGCCGCGAGTGCACGGTTCGCGAACATTTAAACGCGAACGCGCGAACGTGAACCATCCCGGACGATGTTCATCCATCACTAATGAGTAGTGAATATAGTGGCCCAGTTACAGAGTAGGGAGGTGGGGGGCAACAACAGTGACAGTAACAACAGAAGATGGTGGGCGGCAGTAGAAGAACATGGCAGCAGAAGCAGCAGGTATGTGGTATCAGGCGGGTGGCAGCATTAAAATAGTAGCTGAAGCACAAAGTCTAGAGACCTTGGCTAACCTTCTCCACTGGAGTAGAAGTACAATCATATCCGTCTGATGCATGAGAAGGGGTTGAGGTCGCTCAGGTCTCACATTCCAGAAGCATTTAGGTAGGGTTCATTAAAGTAATGTTCCATCCAGAAACGCACAATATAGTAATGCGTAGCTTAGAAGAGTATGCGCTTGTTTTGCATCAGTATACTATCATTAAAGGGATAGATTCCTACATGCTTCGGGGCCTCATGGGGAGCAATCTTCTCTTTTGGTTTTCTGTTTTGGCCAAGATCCCTTGGTGCTCATATGGAAAATTTGCTCACACATGTATATGTTACTATATTCTTGATGCTTTAGCATTTTGCCTTTATAAAAATAATAAAAAGCGAATTAACAAAAAAAAATAGTGGCTGAAGTAGGTGGAAAGAAGAAACAGGCTTTTTTGACAAAGATTGGGTGTGGCACCCTAGTCTGATGCATCAGGCACTGGCATGGGGAAATCCTGGCTGATCCTTGCCAGATTCATCTTTGCAAAAGTCAGTCTCTTCACATTTTGGGTGGAAAATCGAGTTCTCCTTGGGGTAACTATGCACCTCGCCACAGGAAAGCTTGTCCAGGGCAAACTTAGCCACTGGGGCCACAAATCGAGTTTGGCTGCCCAGTAGTCCAGGGGATCTTGGATGTGGGGTGGCAGGGTGCAGGCCATCACCTGCTGGTTCAGATTCTGCTCCATGACTTGCTGCTGCTGCTGGTGGGTGGTTTGTTCAGTAGGCGGTTGAAGAAAAGTGCCTTTTAGAGACTCCAGAATTAATTTTCTGCTGATGGAGCTAGTGCTGCTCTTACCAACCCCCCTTTATGAGGATGGGCGATGGCGCACATGCGCAGTGGCCACATGTCTGCAAAGGATGTATCAATGGTAGTTAACCTCTTGCCGACCGCCTCACGCAGGATTGCGTCCTGCGGGCGGTCGGTCTGTTCCTCCTTGACGCGCCCGCGCGTCATCTCGCGAGAGGCGAGATTTCCTGTGAACGCGTGCGCGCTGCGGCGCTGCTCACAGGATCACGTCAGGACAGCAGCTAGCAGCCTGCCAGCGCTGATCGTGCGCTGGCAGGCTGTAGAAGTTAAAATGGCATATCAGACGCTGTTTTGTTAACAGCGCCTGATATGCTTGTTGATCGTTCCTTTGGTGGTCCCTTTGCTTGGGACCACCAAAGAAACTTTTATAAGTGCACCAAAACACCACACAGCCCCCATCCACCCCCCCACCCCGTCACTGATTAACCCCTGATTAACCCCTGATTAACCCCGATCACCCCATGTCACCCCCCTGTCACCCCCTGACACTAATTACCCCCTGTAAGGCTCATTCAGACGCTCCGTATGTGTTTTTGTGGATCCATGGATCCACGGATCCGCAAAAACACGGACACCAGCAATGTGCTTTCCGCATTTTGCGGATCCGCACATTGCCAGAACTATATAGAAATGCTCTTTCTTGTCCGCAATTGCGGACAAGAATAGGACATGCTCTATCTTTTGCGGAGCTGCGGTCCGGATGCTTGGGGGCCGAAACCCGGAAGTTTGCGGCCGCAGCTCCGCAGAATGCTGATGCGGCGAGCGCATAGTGTGCTCTCCGCATCACCGCCAGCCCCATTCACACTGACAGTCCGCATCTATTCCGCAGAATTGCGGAATAGATGCGGACATTTTTGCGGACGTGTGAATGGGGCCTTACTACTTTTTTTTGCACATTTTTGGCAGAGATTTATTCATCCACATTGATCGATGCGAATGAGGAAATCTGTGCCGTTTTGTTTTTTTGCACATTTTAGGCAGAGATTTTTCATCCACATTGATTGATGCGAATGAAAAATCTGTGCCGTTCATTTTTTTTTCTTTTCAGCGCAGAGGCTGAACGGGAAAAAAAAATCTCATTACCCGTATGCTCAATATAAGGAGAATCGCAGAAACTCCTAATGCTGCCCATACGTGTAATGATTGCGGAGACCCCTAAAATGCCAGGGCAGTACAAACACCCCACATGTGACCCCATTTTAGAAAGAAGACACCCCAAGGTATTCCGTGAGGGGTATGGTGAGTTCATGTAAAATATTTTTTGTCACAAGTTAGTGGAATATGAGACAGTAAAAAAAAAAAAAATCAATTTCCGCTAACTTGTGCCAAATTTTTTTTTTCTGTGAACTCGCCATACCCCTCACAGAATACCTTGGGGTGTCTTCTTTCCACAATGGGGTCACATGTGGGGTATTTATACTGCCCTGGCATTTTAGGGGTCCTAAAGTGTGAGAATCCAAATGCGTAAAAATGCCCTGTGAAATTCTAAAGGTACTCATTGGTTTTAGGCCCCTTGCGCATCTTGGCTGCAAAAAAGTGTCACTCATGTGGTATCGCCAGTACTCAGGAGAAGTCAGGCAATGTGTGAGGTGTATTTGCATATACCATACTGTGTGTGAGAAATATCACTGTAAACGACAACTTTTTTAAATTTTTTTATTCAAAGTTGTCAATTTACAGAGATATTTCTCACACAAAGTATGGGTATATGTAAAAATACACCCCAAAACACATTGCCCTACTTCTCCTGAGTACGGCGATACCACATGAGTGACACTTTTTGCAGCCCGGGCTGCAAAGGGGCCCAAATTCCAACGAGTACCTTTAGGTTTTATATGGCTGCTCACAATTTAGCCCCACCCAAAATGCCAGAACAGTACAAACACTCCACAAATGACCCCATTTTGGAAAGAAGACACCCCAAGGTATTCGCTGAGGGGCATAGTGAGTCCATGAAAAATTTAACTTTTTGTCAAAAGTTAGCAGAAAGAGTAGACTTTATGAGAAAAACAATAAAAATCAATTTCCACTAACTTGTGCCAAAAAAAATCTTCTATGAACTCGCCATGCCCCTCACAGAATACCTTGGGGTGTCTTCTTTCCAAAATGGGGTCACATGTGGGTATTTATACTGCCCTGGCATTTTAGGGGCCCTAAAGCGTGAGAAGAAAAATGCGTAAAATGCCCTCCTAAAAGGTACTCATTGGAATTTGGGCCCTTTGCGCATCTTGGCTGCAAAAAGTGTCACTCATGTGGTATCGCCGTACTCAGGAGAAGTCGGGCAATGTGTTTGGGGTGTATTTTTACATATACCCATACTTTGTGTGAGAAATATCTCTGTAAATTGACAACTTTGAATAAAAAATGTAAAAAGTTGTCGTTTACAGCGATATTTCTCACACACAGCATGGGTATATGTAAAATACACCCCAAAACACATTGCCCTACTTCTCCTGAGTTCGGCGATACCACATGAGTGGCACTTTTTGCAGCCAAGGTGCGCAAAGGGCCCTAAAACCAATGAGTACCTTTAGGATTTCACAGGCCATTTTACGCATTTGGATTCTCACGCTTTAGGGGCCCCTAAATGCCAGGGCAGTATAAATACCCCACATGTGACCCCATTTTGAAAGAAGACACCCCAAGGTATTCCGTGAGGGGCATGGCGAGTTCACAGAATTTTTATTTTTGGCACAAGTTAGCGGAAATTGATATTTTTTTTTTTTTTTTTTTACAAAGTCTCATATTCCACTAACTTGTGACAAAAATAAAATTTTACATGAACTCACCATACCCCTCACGGAATACCTTGGGGTGTCTTCTTTCCAAAATGGGGTCACATGTAGGGTATTTATACTGTCCTGGCATTTTAGGGGCCCCTAAAGCGTGAGAAGAAGTCTGGAATCCAAATGCGTAAAAATGCCCTGTGAAATCCTAAAGGTACTCATTGGTTTAGGGCCTTTGCGCATCAGGCTGCAAAAAGTGTCACACATGTGGTATCGCCGTACTCAGGAGAAGTAGGGCAATGTGCTTTGGGGTGTATTTTATATACCTATACTGTGTGTGAAAAATATCTCTGTAAACGACAACTTTTAAAAAATTTTATACAAAGTTGTCAGTTTACAGAGATATTTCTCTCACCCAAAATGGGTATATGTAAAAATACACCCTAAAACACATTGCCCTACTTCTCCTGAGTACGGCGATACCACATAAGTGACACTTTTTGCAGCCTGGGTGCAAAGGCCCAAATTCCAACGAGTACCTTTAGGTTTTACATGGCGGCTCACAATTTAGCCCCGCCCAAAATGCCAGAACAGTAAACACACCCCACAAATGACCCTATTTCGAAAGTAGACACCTCAAGGTATTCACTGAGGGGCATAGTGAGTCCGTCTGAGATTTCTTATTTTTTGCCAGAAGTTAGCAGAAATTGAAACTTTTTTTTTTTCTCAGAAAGTGTCATTTTCCGCTAACTTGTGAAAAAAATGAAATGATACATGAACTCACCATGCCCTCCGCGAATACTTTGGGGTGTCTTCTTTCTAAAATGGTGTCATTTGGGGGTATTTATACTTCCTGACATTCTAGCACCTGAAGAAACAGGACAGGTGCTCAGAAAGTCAGAGCTGCTTCAAAATGCAGAAATTCACTTTTTTGCACCATAGTTTGTAAACGCTATAACTTTTACCCAAACCAATAAATATACACTTATTGGACTTTTTTTTATCAAAGACATGTAGAACAATAAATTTAGAGAAAATTTATATAGAAATGTAGTTTTTTTAAAAAAATTTACAACAGAAAGTGAAAAATGTCATTTTTTTGCAAAAATGTCGTTAAATTTGTATTAATGGCAAAAAAAGTAAAAATGTCAGCAACAATGAAATACCACCAAATGAAAGCTCTATTAGTGAGAAGAAAAGGAGGTAAAATTCATTTGGGTGGTAAGTTGTATGACGGAGCAATAAATGGGTAAAGTAGTGTAGTGCAGAATTGTAAAAAGTGGCCTGGTCATTAAGGGTGTTTAAGCTAGGGGGGCTTAAGTGGTTAAGTATATCCTCCTTCTCAGCAGGTGCAAAACAGGCCCCCATTTTGTAGTGGTAGCAAGGGTCTAACATGGGGAGCGCCAGTAATCATTCCTCTGCCGATTGGTGATAATACGGCTGTCACTACACAAGCAACTCAGCATGCATCTGGTCATTTTCGCATGGGACTGGGAGGGACTCCCTGCTATGAAGTGTAGGAGTGATCTGCCTGGTCTTCCTCATCGCCCTCTAGCTCTTCCTGCTCCTTTTGTGTAACTTGTGCAGAAAAAACACCCATTTCAGTATACGTTGCTTGTGCATGAATGCCCTCCTCCTCCAGTTCAGCCCCCACAGGGCTCAGGTGGCCATCAGATATAGGTGCCACGTCTCCTGTCCCCTGGTCAGCCAGATTTATCAGCATTTGCTCCAGGACGTGAAGAAGTGTAATGAGGTTGTTCATCTCATAGTCCTGGCGACTGACAAATAAAGTGGCCTCTTCAAAGTGCCTGAGCAAAAGACAAGTGTCACGCATGAGCTGCCACTGGCTAATGTCAAAGATACACAGGGGAGTATTCCTGTCCTCCTGCATCATCAAGTAATCATTTACGACCTTCCTCTGCTCATATAGTCGGTCCAACATGTGGAGGGTGTAGTTTCAATGAGTGTAAACGTCGTATATCAGACGATGTTGGGAACGCTTTTCTGCCTTTACAGCTCACGGAGGGCGTGTTTTGCAGTGTAAGAGCATCTGAAGTGCATGCACAGTTTCCTGGATATTTTCAGGATGTCTTGTAGTTGAGTAGAAGACTTCAGTAACCTCTTTACAACCAGATTAAAAACGTGCACCATGCAGGTCGCAAGGGTCAGCCTTCCTTGACACTGCGCCGACATGATGTTCTTCCCGTTTTTAAGTTGGCGAGGAGAGAGCCAGGATTAAATTTCCTCTTGAAGGACGCGGAGCAGTTCCTCCCGGTGTGACTCAGTTCACCCAGGCAAACCAGGTGCAGAACAGCGTGACACTGCTGTGCTCTGCATAGGTGGTATGCTGAAGCAGCACTTTGAATTGTGCCTGCAGTGGAGGCTGAGAACAAGGTAGAGGATGAGGAGACAGAGGAGGACATTGGCGCAGAACTCACAGCTTGAGGAAGCGAAGGCAGCAGTGCCATCACCTGGCCAAGTAGCTGATGTGGCTGGGCAGGAACCATATTTACCCAGTGGGACGTAAAGGTCATATATTGTCAATGAACGTAGTAGCAACTCCACATGTTGGTGCTTTCGTGAATTTTAGCAGACACTGACAGGCTTAAGGACTGGCCCACCTTCTGTTC
Organism: Bufotes viridis; assembly: GCA_033119425.1. Lineage (NCBI taxonomy): Eukaryota > Metazoa > Chordata > Amphibia > Anura > Bufonidae > Bufotes > Bufotes viridis. The sequence goes on along the minus strand of JAKVIS010000692.1, from coordinate 44,041 downwards.
AACATATATGTGCAGAGCTGGCATAGCCTTTTCGGACAAGTAATAATGTCTTGGTACTCTCCACCTTGGCTCAACACAAGCCATCAATTCTCTGAAAGGTTCAGAGTACACTACATATAAGGGGAGGGATTGCAGTAGCAGCAGCTTGGCCAGGAGCACATTCAGTTTCCCCGCCGTTGGATGAGTGCACATATACTGTTATCTTTTTGCAATCACCTCAGTGATTGATTGCTGACAAAATGAGTGGTGAGGAGTAGGAGAAGGAGCAGGAGCATCAGGAACAGCAGATGATGGGAAGGAAACACAGCTCCCTTCTGCTGAGGTGGTGGAGCCTTGACTGCTGGAGAAGGAGTGTGGGTTACTGGGAGATGCAGCGGTTGCTGCGTCAGGCTGTCCCAATACATTAGCGCCACAGTTTTCCCAGGCCACTTTATGGTGACACTGCATCTTTTGAAACAGAGCTATGGTGCCAACATTGGCACCCTGGCCATGCTTCACCCTCTGCCCACATATTCTACAAATGGCCACTTGAAATTCCCACACCAGGGAGTATGACATTTCCCCCCCACCAATCCATGCTGACTGCCTGCTGACGCTGCCTCTGTGTACCAGTGCACCAATACTTCTTTCTGGACAGGTAGGCTCCTGCGTAGCAGATGGTCTACCCCGGGCATGTTGGGCTCCAGACCTCACACTGCTGGCTCAGCCACTGCCTCATGCACAAGCTGCCATTCTCATCCCCTGATGATAAAGCCCCCTCTTCTCCCTGCTCCCACATGTGATTAGCTACATCATCATCCACTACTGTATGTACGTCAGTGATGTCACCCTCACCAGTCTCCGGGCCGCATGCCTGACCGTTCGCAACACATTCTCTCACTCGACTCTCATCGTTGCTACTTGCCCGTCTACCGGATGAAGCAGTGGATCTCTCCTCCACATATTGGCTGGACAGTAGCTGCTGACTATCCTCTAGAAGCTCATCCCTGCTGAAAAGTGGAGCAGTGCCAACGGCATACAATACTTCTTGAGCAGAAGGAATAGAAAATGAAAGAGGCAGGTTCTGGACAGCTGTGGGCACAGAGTTTGTTCCCGGGCCATGCCAACTAAGAATGATGTCAGAGGAACCTACTGACTCCCGGCTGGGGGTGTCTGAAGTGACTTACGATAATGTTGAAGAAAGAGTCAACCATGCAAGGACAGTTGGGTTGCTGGTCAAAACACGACTGCTGGATAACACTGGCAGCTCTGGCCTGTAGCTGCGACTGCTGCTACCACCCCCCACTTCTTCCGCTGCTACTTCTGCCCGCTCCATAAACATTTTGGCCACTGCCCTTTCCCTTAGAAGGGCTTGTCATCTGTCTCTCGGGCATACTGTACCATGACAGTAACTGTAGGGGTAAAATAGCAGTAGTGTCAGGGCACAATTCACCCCCAAAACAAGGATGAATGTATGTACTCTTATATGAGACAGTGAGCACCCTAAAATCTGTAGTATCAGCCTGCAATTTCACCCCAATTACACAAATAGGGATTAATGGATATACTTATGTATAATAAAACGTGAGCACCCTAAAATCAGTAGTATCAGGGCACAATTTCCGCCCACTTATACAATTAGAAAATTGGCGCGGGGACCTATCAGCACACAGCGGTCCACATGCCGGCCAGCTGCGGGGCCCAGCTCCACCGTACCTCCTCCTCCCCCTCGAGCTTTCTCTGCAGCTACCTCACACCCGGGGATCCCCATGTGTATACACATATTACACTCCAACCAGCATCATTATACACATATTACACTCCAAAACCCATCATTACACAGATATTACACTCCAACCCCCATCATTACACAGATATTACACTCCAATCCCCATCATTACACTCCAATGAGGGCTGTAGTGTACTGATGGGGATTGGAGTGTAATATGTGTACAATAATGGGGTTTGGAGTGGAATACATGTGTAATGCTCCCTGCCTGTGATAGCTTCCCTTACTTGCTACTGTGCGGCCATTTACTGACTTTGGTGGGCGGGGTTAGGGCAAAAAGGAGCAATGAGGATCTGGCCGCTGCGGGGACTAACATGTGCCCCCTGTGCTGACAGATACCCGAGGTCCAGAATCAGAGGTCACCAGTGCTGCCAGCTTTGTCCTCCCAGGCTCTTTGGGAGTTCTATGAACACCAGGATTCGATGCTGCAGCAGGTACAGGCCCACTCTCTGCCCGTGCACAGGTGTGGGCAGTGCGTAAGGGTGTCCGGTGAAGGATACGCTGTCGCAGACGGTGGTTGCAGGGCCCGAATACCAGGGTGTCAGCAGGCTGCAGAGGAAGCCTAAGGGGGAGGAGGAGGCACGTGGAGCTGGGCACAGCAGCGAGCCAATGTGCAGGTGTGGTCAGTGCTTGATTGGCCGCTGTGCATGCGCACTTAACTAATCGGCACACACACATGGTCGCACCCGCACATAAGGATTTCATTATAGAGGATATATACAGTATATACTATAGTAAAAGCCCTGTGTGTGTGCTCAGAACTGAGTGTGTGTGGCGACAATTGAGCTGCACATGCGCGGCGCGCCATCCAGTCAATGCACGGCGCAGCGCACACGTATGCCACCCACAGCGGCCAATCACTGCCGACGCTTGAAGGTTATGGTGTGCTCTTCCTGTTATAGCACCACCATTACTGTTCAGGCATCACACAGCTGCACAGTCCAAGCAGTCTCAGCCACAGCCATCAGTCAGTGACACCAGTCACAGTGCCAGCAGTCTCAGCTATCAGTCAGTGCCATCAGCCACAGGCACCAGTCACAATGCCACCAGCCACAGTGCCACCAACCACAGGCACCAGTCACAGTGCCACCAGCCACAGGCACCAGTCACAGTGCCACCAGTCAGTGCCAGCTGTCTCAGCCATCAGACAGTGCCATCAGCCACCAGTAACATTGCCTGTAGTCTCAGCCACAAGTTAGTGCCAGCAGTCTCAGCCACCAGTCTCTGCCAGCAGTCTTAGCACCACCAGTCAGTGCCAGCCGTCTCAGCCACTAGTCAGTGCTATTTAATAGAGACTGTTCCTACTAATGTTTATACACTAATGTTCTAGCGCCTGTTATTGTAACGGGCATAATGTCTAGTTATATATAAAACACTATGAACGCCCCAAATTCTGTAGAATCAGACTGCAGGTTTAAACCAATAACAGAATCAAGGATTACTGGAATTACTTATGCATAAAAGAATGCAAACAACCTAAAATCAGTAGTATTATAACACTTTTTAACTCCAATTAGTGCAGCAAGGTGTAATTGAATAGCTCCCATTGGCCAAAACACATTAATTGGCCCCTGCTTTCTTCCCTATAGTGTGGATAATGCCTCCCTATTATATCCCTACACTATCAATAAACTGTCCCTGAACTGCTCAATAGTTATTTTTTATTAATGAAGTCTTTCCTAATCACTTTCCCTAGTGCCTGGAACGTCTCTCCCTGCACTAAGTTCACTGTAAAATGGCAGCGACCAGACAGGAGGAGACTTTCTATAAGGCTGTGACAACAAAGGGGCTGGCTATCTGTTGATTGTCTGCTTGGCATTAGGGGTAATCCCTCATTCCCGTGCTTCTTACTTCCTCTTTCTAACATCTGCAACATACATTTTAGAAAAGAATATGATTTGTCACCATGAAGTGCAAGAAAATTCGACTTCGGGACAAATAACATTTTTCCTGAAATTCGGATTAAATTCCACTTCGTCAACTTCGATTCGCTTATCTCTACTTAGCTCTGTGTGCATTCAAGCATCTTATTACAATTTTCAGTTTGCGCCATCCGCTGTGCCTTAATTTTTGTGAGACACCTGTAGGGTCAAAATACTTACTCTACCATGTAAGAAATACCAGTGTTGAGCGCGAATATTCGAATAGCAATTTTTTTTGTGAATATCGGCACTTCGCAAATTCGCAAATATTGCGAAAATAGCGCTATTTAGAATATTCGTATATATATTTTTTTAAGTTGTTAATCCTTGTTGCTCTCTGGTAGAGTTGAGCGAACCCGAACTGTATAGTTCGGGTTCGTACCGAATTTTGGGGTGTACATTTTCAAAAAAGTTTGGATTCGGGTCCGTTGTTCGGCGATTTCTTCCCGCTTTTTGAAGGGCTGTGCAGCAGCCAATCAGCTAGCGTTTTACTTCTTGCCCTAAGAAGCCATCACAGCCATGCCTACATGCCTACTAATCAGAAACACAAGGGGGGGTCAGTCAGCACGTCCCTGTATGCAGGTGCACGTAGCTATGGCAATTATACATACAAACAAAAAAATGCAACAGCACTCTGCAACCAGAACTCTGCCCAAGATAGAAGCTATAAGAGGACATTAGTGTACGTTTTGATCAAAAGGTAATAAACCACTCGCCACGCCAAGGCTGTCCCGTGAGTGGTCCTAACGCTAAATATGACCTGTTATGGACCATGACAGCCACATAAAATCGAGGGAGTGTGGGCCCAGCATGCATGCTGGGATAAACCATACTTATTAACCCTTTCTGGTGCTGTAACAGCCTCCATTAGATCCAGGGACGCAGGTACCAACATGCATGCTGAACCCACTGTGCACTCCTCCTGGAGCCAGATGGCTACTAGCAGGTACTGTGAATGCACATTCAGCTTTATACTTACTCTGATTAAAACCAGCCTCTAGGGCAGACAAACTAGTCAGGTGTGCACGACTGAAAAGGAGGTTGCCACACCTCCAACACATATTAAACAGAAACACAAGGGGGGGTCAGTCAGCACGTCCCTGTATGCAGATGCATGTAGCTATGGCAATTATACATACAAACAAAAAATGCAACAGCACTCTGCAACCAGAACTCTGCCCAAGATAGAAGCTATAAGAGGACATTAGTGTACCTTGTGTTTCTGTTTAGTGTGTGTTGGAGGTGTGGCAACCTCCTTTTCAGTCGTGCACACCTGACTAGTTTGTCTGCCCTAGAGGCTGGTTTTAATCAGAGTAAGTATAAAGCTGAATGTGCATTCACAGTACCTGCTAGTAGCCATCTAGCTCCAGGAGGAGTGCACAGTGGGCTCAGCATGCATGTTGGTACCTGCGTCCCTGGATCTAATGGAGGCTGTTACAGCACCAGAAAGGGTTAATAAGTATGGTTTATCCCAGCATGCATGCTGGGCCCACACTCCCTGGATTTTATGTGGCTGTCATGGCCCATAACAGGTCAGATTTAGCGTTAGGACCACTCACGGGACAGCCTTGGCGTGGCGAGTGGCTTATTACCTTTTGATAGTGTTGAGCGAACAGTTCGAGCATTGTTCGGGTTCGTACCAAATTTTGGGGTGTCCGGAACCCGGACCCGAACCCGGACATTTTCAAAAAAGTTCAGGTTTGGGTTCGGTGATTACTTCCAGCCTTCTGAAGGGCTGCACAGCAGCCAATCAGCTAGCGTTTTACTTCTTGCCCTAAGAGCCCATCACAGCCATGCCTACTAATGGCATGGCTGTGATTGGCCAAGTGCAGCATGTGACCCAGCCTCTATTTAAGCTGGAGTCACGTAGCGCCGCACGTCACACTGCTCTGACTAGTGTAGGGAGAGGATGCAGCTGCTGTGTTAGGGCGAGATTTGGAAGGGATTAACTTAGCCAATACACTTCATGAAGTGATCGATCAACAGCTGAGAATCATTGAACTTCTGCTAGTTACTTGCTCACTGGTTTTTAGGCTGCACAGAGCGTTTTTCTGTCACTTATTTTCTGGGTTGATCGGCGGCCATTTTGTGACTTGTGGTGCACCAGAAGAAGCTGCCACCAAGTCCATCAATCCATCAATACTAGTTTTTTTTTGCTATATCCTACATCAGGGGCTTGGCTGTGCTAATTGTCACCCCTAGAAACTCAGGATAGCAATTTCTATATTTTATTAAGGGGTTAAATACAATTTCCCAAATACCAATCCCCTAAATCTGGTGTTCCAGCTTTGGCTAGACAAGTATAATACTGTCTGCTGTCTGGCAAAGAATAGATTATTTTCTGGGGTGAAATTAACCTGCCAATATAGCAATACCCTGAATCTGGTGTCCCAGTAGTTGCAGGCCAGATTTCATAGTGTCCGCTTACACATATATTTTGTTCAGGGGTGAAATTAACCTGCCAATATAGCAATACCCTGAATCTGGTGTCCAAGCAGTTGCAGGCCAGAATTTATAGTATCCGCTTACATATATATTTTGTTCTGGGGTGAAATTAACCTGCCAATATAGCAATACCCTGAATATGGTGTCCAAGCAGTTGCAGGCCAGATTTCATAGTATCCGCTTACACATATATTTTGTTCTGGGGTGAAATTAACCTGCCAATATAGCTATACCTTGAATATGGTGTCCAAGCAGTTGCAGGCCAGATTTCATAGTATCCGCTCACACATATATTTTGTTCTGGGGTGAAATTAACCTGCCAATAAAGCAATACCCTGAATCTGGTGTCCAAGCAGTTGCAGGCCAGATTTCATAGTGTCCACTTACACATATATTTTGTTCTGGGGTGAAATTAACCTGCCAATATAGCAATACCCTGAATCTGGTGTCCCAGCAGTTGCAGGCCAGATTTCATAGTGTCCGCTTGCACATATATTTTGTTCTGGGGTGAAATTAACCTGCCAATATAGCAATACCCTGAATCTGGTGTCCAAGCAGTTGCAGGCCTGATTTCATAGTGTCCGCTTACACACATATTTTGTTCTGGGGTGAAATTAACCTGCCAATATAGCAATACACTGAATCTGGTGTCCAAGCAGTTGCAGGCCAGATTTCATAGTGTCCGCTTACACATATATTTTGTTCTGGGGTGAAATTAACCTGCCAATATAGCAATACCCTGAATCTGGTGTCCAAGCAGTTGCAAGCCAGATTTCATAGTATCCGCTTACACAGATATTTTGTTCTGGGTTGAAATTAACCTGCCAATATAGCAATACCCTGGATCTGTTGTCCAAGCAGTTGCAGGCCAGATTTCCTAGTATCCGCTTACACATATATTTTGTTCTGGGGTGAAATTAACCTGCCAATATAGCAATACCCTGAATCTGGTGTCCAAGCAGTTGCAGGCCAGATTTCATAGTATCCGCTTACACATATATTTTGTTCTGGGGTGAAATTAACCTGCCAATATAGCAATACCCTGAATCTGTTGTCCCAGCAGTTGCAAGCCAATTGTAAATCTATCCATAAAAGGATACCTTTCATCCAGGGCCTAAATACTAGCCCTAAAAGAGATATTCCCTAAATCAGTGGTTACTGCTGTGCCTGGATTAGTGTATACGCTACATAAACAAATAGGCAGATAGTGTTAGGTGCCTGTAAAAAAGGCCTAAATTTGAAATCAATACATTGGGCCAAATATTTTTTCCTTATTGTGGTGCTTGGTGAACGGTAACAATGAGGAAAACATCTAGTAAGGGACGCGGACCTTGGTCGTGGTGGTGTTAGTGTACCCTCTGGTGCTGGGAGAGGACATGGCCATTCTGCCACAGCCACACGTCCTAGTGAACCAACTACCTCAGGTTCCAGTACCCGCCAGAATTTACAGCGATATTTGGTGGGGCCCAATGCCGTTCTAAGGATGGTAAGGCCTGAGCAGGTACAGGCGCTAGTCAATTGGGTTGCCGACAGTGGATCCAGCATGTTCACAACATTATCTCCCACCCAGTCTTCTGCAGAAAGTGCACAGGTGGCACCTGAAAACCAAGCCCATCACCCCCATGCATATCAGGGAAACTGTCAGAGCCTCAAGTTATGCAGCAGTCTCTTATGCTGTTTGAAGACTCTGCTGGCAGGGTTTCCCAAGGAAATCCACCTAGCCTTTCCCCAGTGGTGGAAGACATAGAATGCACTGATGCACAACCACTGATGTTTCCTGATGATGAGGACATGGGAATACCACCTCATCGTTGTCCACACGTCTCTGATGATGACGAAACACAGGTGCCAACTGCTGCGTCTTTCTGCAGTGTGCAGACCGAACAGGAGGTCAGGGAGAAAGACTGTGTGGAAGACGATGCAGTGGACGATGAAGTCCTAGAACCCACATGGAATGAAGGTCGTGCCACTGACTTTCATAGTTCAGAGGAAGAGGCAGTGGTGAGACCGAGCCAACAGCGTAGCAAAAGAGGGAGCAGGAGGCAAAAGCAGAACAGCCGCCGCCAAGAGAGTTCGCCTGATACTGGCCACCGCCACCAGGGACCGAGCACCCCAAGGGCAGCTTCAAGGAGTTCCCTGGCATGGCACTTCTTTAAACAATGTGCTGACGACAAGACCCGAGTGGTTTGCACGCTGTGCCATCAGATCCTGAAGCGAGGCATTAACGTTCTGAACCTTAGCACAACCTGCATGACCAGGCATCTACATGCAAAGCATGAACTGCAGTGGAGTAAACACCTTAAAAGCAAGGAACTCACTCAGGCTCCCCCTGCTCACTATTCTGCTGCTGCCTCGGCCTCTTCCTCCGCCTCGGGAGGAACGTTGGCACCTGCCGCCCACCAAACAGAGGATGTGCCACCGACACCACCACCTGCGTCACCAAGCATCTCCACCATGTCACACGGCAGCGTTCAGCTCTCCATCTCACAAACCTTGGAGAGAAAGCATAAATTCCCACCTAGCCACCCTCGAGCCCTGGGCCTGAATGCCAGCATTTCTAAACTACTGGCCTTTGAAATGCTGTCATTCAGGCTGGTGGACACAGACATTATATCTCCCTAACTGCACACTGGGTAAATGTAGTGGCGGCTGGGCCCCAGGCGGAGAGTTCCTTGGCGCACGTCCTTCCGCCGCCAAGGATCACCGGCATCATTCTTTGCCTCCTGTAGCCTCCTCCTCCTACTCGGCTTCCTCCTCCTCTGCTTTCACCAACTCATCCAGTCAGCCACACACCTTCACCACCAACTTCAGCACAGCCCGGGGTAAACGTCAGCAGGCCATTCTGAAACTCATATGTTTGGGGGACAGGCCCCACACTGCGCAGGAGTTGTGGTGGGATATTGAACAACAGACCGACCAGTGGTTGCTGCCGGTGGGCCTCAAGCCCGGCCTGGTGGTGTGTGATAATGGGCGAAATCTCGTCGCAGCTCTGGGACTAGCCGGTTTGACGCACATCCCTTGCCTGGCACATGTGCTGAATTTGGTGGTGCAGAAGTTCATTCACAACTACCCCAACATGTCAGAGCTGCTGCATAAAGTGAGCGCCGTCTGTGCGCGCTTCCGGCGTTCACATCCTGCCGCTGCTCGCCTGTCTGCGCTACAGCGTTACTTCGGCCTTCCCGCTCACCGCCTCATATGCGACGTGCCCACGAGGTGGAACTCTACCTTGCACATGCTGGAGAGACTGTGCGAGCAGCAGCAGGCCATAGTGGAGTTTCAGCTGCTGCACGCACGTGTCAGTCGCACTGCGGAACAGCACCACTTCACCACCAATGATTGGGCCTCCATGCGAGACCTGTGTGCCCTGTTGCGCTGTTTCGAGTACTCCACCAACATGGCCAGTGGTGATGACACCGTTATCAGCGTTACAATACCACTTCTATGTCTCTTTGAGAAAACGCTTAGGGCGATGATGGAAGAGGAGGTGACCCAGGAGGAGGAGGAGGAGGAGGATGAGGGGTCATTTTTAGCACTTTCAGGCCAGTCTGTAAGAAGTGGCTCAGAGGGAGTTTTTTTGCAACAGCAGAGGCCAGGTACAAATGTGGCTAGCCAGGGCCCACTACTGGAGGACGAGGAGGATGAGGAGGAGGTGGAGGAGGATGAGGATGAAGAAGGTTCACAGCGGGGTGGCACCCGACACAGCTCAGGCCCATCACTGGTGCGTGGCTGGGGGGATACGGAGGACGATGACGATACGCCTCCCACAGAGGACAGCTTGTCCTTATCTCTGGGGAGCCTGGCACACATGAGCGACTACATGCTGCAGTGCCTGCGCAACGACAGCAGAGTTGCGCACATTATAACGTGTGCGGACTACTGGGTTGCCACCCTGCTGGATCCCCGGTACAAAGACAATGTGCCCACCTTACTTCCTGCACTGGAGCGTGATAGGAAAATGCGCGAGTACAAGGGCACGCTGGTAGAGCATTCCCAAATGTCACAGGGGAACAGGTGGAAGCCCAAGGCGAAGGCAGTGGAGGAGCAAGAGGTCGCCAACGCAGCAGTGTCACGGCCAGCTCTTTTGAGGGCAGGGTTAGCATGGCAGAAATGTGGAAACGTTTTGTCTCCACGCCACAGCTAACTGCACAACCACCTGATACGGAACGTGTTAGCAGGAGGCAGCATTTCACTAACATGGTTGAACAGTATGTCTGCACACCCCTCCACGTACTGACTGATGGTTCGGCCCCATTCAACTTCTGGGTCTCCAAATTGTCCATGTGGCCAGAGTTAGCATTTTATGCCTTGGAGGTGCTGGCCTGCCCGGCGGCCAGCGTTTTGTCTGAACGTGTATTCAGCACGACAGGGGGCGTCATTACTGACAAAAGCAGCTGCCTGTCCACAGGCAACGTGGACAAGCTGACGTTCATAAAAATGAACCATGCAGGGATCCCACAGGACCTGTGCCTCCCTTGTGCAGAATAGACATTTATAACTGCCTCCCCATCAACCATGTATTCTTGTACTCCGGGGCACTTCTTTATTGAATCCTCATTTTTTTAACTTTACCATGATCCAAGTTGAATGAACCTCTCCTCTGTCTGGGTGGTGGGGCCGAAATAACTGAAAGTGGCCTTCTCTGGTGGTGGTTGATATGACGCATGATTCCTTGCTGTCGGACCTCTCTCCTCTGTCTGGGTGCTGGGCCAAAATAAATGAGAGTGGCCTTCTCTGGTGGTGGTTGATATGAGGCATGATTCCTTGCTGTGGGACCTCTCTCCTCTGTCTGGGTGCTGGGCCGAAATAAATTAGAGTGGCCTTCTCCGGTGGTGGTTGATATGACGCATGATTCCTTGCTGTGGGACCTGTATCCTCTGTCTGGGTGCTGGTCCAAAATAAATGAGAGTGGCCTTCTCCGGTGGTGGTTGATATGACGCATGATTCCTTGCTGTGGGACCTGTATCCTCTGTCTGGGTGCTGGTCCAAAATAAATGAGAGTGGCCTTCTCCGGTGGTGGTTGATATGAGGCATGATTCCTTGCTGTGGGACCTGTATCCTCTGTCTGGGTGCTGGTCCAAAATAAATGAGAGTGGCCTTCTCCGGTGGTGGTTCATATGACGCATGATTCCTTTCTGTGGGACCTCTCTCTCTGTCTGGGTGCTGGGCCGAAATAAATGAGAGTGGCCTTCTCCGGTGGTGGCTGATATGAGGCATGATTCCTTGCTGTGGGACCTCTCTCCTCTGTCTGGGTGCTGGGCCGAAATAAATGAGAGTGGCCTTCTCCGGTGGTGGTTGATATGAGGCATGATTCCTTGCTGTGGGACCTGTATCCTCTGTCTGGGTGCTGGTCTAAAATAAATGAGAGTGGCCTTCTCCGGTGGTGGTTGATATGACGCATGATTCTCTTGCTGTGGGACCTCTCTCCTCTGTCTGGGTGCTGGGCCGAAATAAATGAGAGTGGCCTTCTCCGTTGGTGGTTGATATGAGGCATGATTCCTTGCAGTGGGACCTCTCTCTCTGTCTGGGTGCTAGCCGAAATAAATGAGAGCGGCCTTCTCCGGTGGTGGTTGATATGACGCATGATTCCTTGCTGTGGGACCCTCTCCTCTGTCTGGGTGCTGGGCCGAAATAAATGAGAGTGGCCTTCTCCGTTGGTGGTTGATATGAGGCATGATTCGTTGCTGTGGGACCTCTCTCCTCTGTCTGGGTGCTGGGCCGAAATAAATGAGAGTGGCCTTCTCCGTTGGTGGTTGATATGAGGCATGATTCCTTGCTGTGGGACCTCTCTCCTCTGTCTGGGTGCTAGGTCGAAATAAATGAGAGTGGCCTTCTCCGGTGGTGGCTGATATGAGGCATGATTCCTTGCTGTGGGACCTGTATCCTCTGTCTGGCTGCTGGTCTAAAATAAATGAGAGTGGCCTTCTCCGGTGGTGGTTGATATGAGGCATGATTCCTTGCAGTGGGACCTCTCTACTCTGTCTGGGTGCTGGGCCGAAATAAATGAGAGTGGCCTTCTCCGGTGGTGGTTGATATGACGCATGATTCCTTGCTGTGGGACCTCTCTCCTCTGTCTGGGTGCTGGGCCAAAATAAATGAGAGTGGCCTTCTCCGTTGGTGGTTGATATGACGCATGATTCCTTGCTGTGGGACCTGTATTACTCTGTCTGGGTGCTGGTCCAAAATAAATGAGAGTGGCCTTCTCCGGTGGTGGTTGATATGAGGCATGATTCCTTGCTGTGGGACCTCTCTCCTCTGTCTGGGTGCTGGTCCAAAATAAATGAGAGTGGCCTTCTCCGGTGGTGGTTGATATGAGGCATGATTCCTTGCTGTGGGACCTCTCTCCTCTGTCGGGGTGCTGGGCCGAAATAAATGAGAGTGGCCTTCTCCGTTGGTGGTTGATATGAGGCATGATTCCTTGCTGTGGGACCTCTCTCCTCTGTCTGGGTGCTGGGCCAAAATAAATGAGAGTGGCCTTCTCCGTTGGTGGTTGATATGAGGCATGATTCCTTGCTGTGGGACCTCTCTCTCTGTCTGGGTGCTGGGCCGAACTAAATGAGAGTGGCCTTCTCCGTTGGTGGTTGATATGAGGCATGATTCCTTGCTGTGGGACCTGCATCCTCTGTCTGGGTGCTGGTCTAAAATAAATGAGAGTGGCCTTCTCCAGTGGTGGTTGATATGAGGCATGATTCCTTGCTGTGGGACCTGTATCCTCTGTCCGGGTGCTGGGCCGAAATAAATGAGAGTGGCCTTCTCCGTTGGTGGTTGATATGAGGCATGATTCCTTGCTGTGGGACCTCTCCTCTGTCTGGGTGCTGGGCCGAAATAAATGAGAGTGGCCTTCTCCGTTGGTGGTTGATATGAGGCATGATTCCTTGCTGTGGACCTCTCTCCTCTGTCTGGGTGCTGGGCACGAAATAAATGAGAGTGACCTTCTCCGTTGGTGGTTGATATGAGGCATGATTCCTTGCTGTGGGACCTCTCCTCTGTCTGGGTGCTGGGCCGAAATAAATGAGAGTGGCCTTCTCCGGTGGTGGTTGATATGAGGCATGATTCCTTGCTGTGGGACCTCTCTCCTGTCTGGGTGCTAGGCCGAAATAAATGAGAGTGGCCTTCTCCGTTGGTGGTTGATATTAGGCATGATTCCTTGCTGTGGGACCTCTCTCCTCTGTCTGGGTGCTGGGCCAAAATAAATCAGAGTGGCCTTCTCCGGTGGTGGTTGATATGAGGCATGATTCCTTGCTGTGGGACCTCTCTCCTCTGTCTGGGTGCTGGGCCGAAATAAATGAGAGTGGCCTTCTCCATTGGTGGTTGATATGAGGCATGTTTCCTTGCTGTGGGACCTCTCTCCTCTGTCTGGGTGCTGGGCCGAAATAAATGAGAGTGGCCTTCTCCGGTGGTGGTTGATATGAGGCATGATTCCTTGCTGTGGGACCTCTCTCCTCTGTCTGGGTGCTGGGCCAAAATAAATGAGAGTGGCCTTCTCCGTTGGTGGCTGATATGAGGCATGATTCCTTGCTGTGGGACCTGTATTCCTCTGTCTGGGTGCTGGTCCAAAATAAATGAGAGTGGCCTTCTCCGGTGGTGGTTGATATGACGCATGATTCCTTGCTGTGGACCTCTCCTCTGTCTGGATGCTAATGAAATAAATGAGAGTGGCCTTCTCCGTTGGTGGTTGATATGAGGCATGATTCCTTGCTGTGGGACCTGTATCCTCTGTCTGGGTGCTGGTCCAAAATAAATGAGAGTGGCCTTCTCCGGTGGTGGTTGATATGACGCATGATTCCTTGCTGTGGGACCTCTCTCCTCTGTCTGGGTGCTGGGCCGAAATAAATGAGAGTGACCTTCTCCGGTGGTGGTTGATATGAGGCATGATTCCTTGCTGTGGGACCTGTATCCTCTGTCTGGGTGCTGGTATAAAATAAATGAGAGTGGCCTTCTCCGGTGGTGGTTCATATGACGCATGATTCCTTGCTGTGGGACCTCTCTCCTCTGTCTGGGTGCTGGGCCGAAATAAATGAGAGTGGCCTTCTCCGGTGGTGGTTGATATGACGATGATTCCTTGCTGTGGGACCTCTCTCCTCTGTCTTGGTGCTGGGCCGAAATAAATGAGAGTGGCCTTCTCCGGTGGTGGTTGATATGAGGCATGATTCCTTGCTGTGGGACCTCTCTCCTCTGTCTGGGTGCTGACTGAAATAAATGAGAGTGGCCTTCTCCGTTGGTGGTTGATATGACGCATGATTCCTTGCTGTGGGACCTGTATTCCTCTGTCTGGGTGCTGGTCCAAAATAAATGAGAGTGGCCTTCTCCGGTGGTGGTTGATATGAGGCATGATTCCTTGCTGTGGGACCTCTCTCCTCTGTCTGGGTGCTGGGCCGAAATAAATGAGAGTAGCCTTCTCCGGTGGTGGTTGATATGAGGCATGATTCCTTGCTGTGGGACCTGTATCCTCTGTCTGGGTGCTGGTCTAAAATAAATGAGAGTGGCCTTCTCCAGTGGTGGTTCATATGACGCATGATTCTCTTGCTGTGGGACCTCCTCCTCTGTCTGGGTGCTGGACCGAAATAAATGAGAGTGGCCTTCTCCGGTGGTGGCTGATATGAGGCATGATTCCTTGCTGTGGGACCTGTATCCTCTGTCTGGGTGCTGGTCTAAAATAAATGAGAGTGGCCTTCTCCGGTGGTGGTTGATATGAGGCATGATTCCTTGCTGTGGGACCTCTCTCCTCTGTCTGGGTGCTGGGCCGAAATAAATGAGAGTGGCCTTCTCCGTTGGTGGTTGATATGAGGCATGATTCCTTGCAGTGGGACCTCTCTCCTCTGTCTGGGTGCTGGGCCGAAATAAATGAGAGTGGCCTTCTCCGGTGGTGGTTGATATGAGGCATGATTCCTTGCTGTGGGACCTCTCTCCTCTGTCTGGGTGCTGGGCCGAAATAAATGAGAGTGGCCTTCTCCGTTGGTGGTTGATATGAGGCATGATTCCTTGCTGTGGGACCTGTATTCCTCTGTCTGGGTGCTGGGCCGAAATAAATGAGAGTGGCCTTCTCCGTTGGTGGTTGATATGAGGCATGATTCTTGCTGTGGGACCTCTCTCTCTGTCTGGGTGCTAGGTCGAAATAAATGAGAGTGGCCTTCTCCATTGGTGGTTGATATGAGGCATGATTCCTTGCTGTGGGACCTCTCTCTCTGTCTGGGTGCTGGGCCAAAATAAATGAGAGTGGCCTTCTCCGTTGGTGGTTGATATGAGGCATGATTCCTTGCTGTGGGACCTCTCCTCTGTCTGGGTGCTGGGCCGAAATAAATGAGAGTGGCCTTCTCCGTTGGTGGTTGATATGAGGCATGATTCCTTGCAGTGGGACCTCTCCTCTGTCTGGGTGCTGGGCCGAAATAAATGAGAGTGGCCTTCTCCGGTGGTGGTTGATATGACGCATGATTCCTGCTGTGGACCTCTCTCCTCTGTCTGGGTGCTAGCCAAATAAATGAGAGTGGCCTTCTCCGGTGGTGGTTGATATGAGGCATGATTCCTGCTGTGGGACCTCTCCCTCTGTCTGGGTGCTGGGCCGAAATAAATGAGAGTGGCCTTCTCCGTTGGTGGTTGATATGAGGCATGATTCCTTGCTGTGGGACCTGTATTCCTCTGTCTGGGTGCTGGTTTAAAATAAATGAGAGTGGCCTTCTCCGGTGGTGGCTGATATGAGGCATGATTCCTTGCTGTGGGACCTCTCTCCTCTGTCTGGGTGCTGGGTCGAAATAAATGAGAGTGGCCTTCTCCATTGGTGGTTGATATGAGGCATGATTCCTTGCTGTGGGACCTCTCTCCTCTGTCTGGGTGCTGGGCCAAAATAAATGAGAGTGGCCTTTCTCCTTTGGTGGTTGATATGAGGCATGATTCCTTGCTGTGGGACCTCTCTCCTCTGTCTGGGTGCTGGGCCGAAATAAATGAGAGTGGCCTTCTCCGTTGGTGGTTGATATGAGGCATGATTCCTTGCTGTGGGACCTCTCTCCTCTGTCTGGGTGCTGGGCCGAAATAAATGAGAGTGGCCTTCTCCGGTGGTGGTTGATATGAGGCATGATTCCTTGCTGTGGGACCTCTCTCCTCTGTCTGGGTGCTGGGCCGAAATAAATGAGAGTGGCTTTCTCTGTTGGTGGTTGATATGACGCATGATTCCTTGCTGTGGGACCTCTCTCCTCTTGAGTGATAATTTTTACATATATGATCAGCACAGCTTTATTTCGGTGCTCAGTGTAATAGGGTGTCCCCTCTTCAATACAAGTTCATATTAACACGGCACTCGATTTCTCAAATTGCAGTATTTTTATTCTTATTTTTATTATTGCATAATCATGCCACCATCAATTTTATATAGTTATCTGGCCGACGTTTCGGTCATATAGACCTTCATCAGGGCCTTAGAAGCATGAGTGCAGAAGACCGGGTGGCGTCCCATTATATGAACTTGGACCTCTCTCCTCTGTCTGGGTGCTGGTCCCAAATAAATGAGTGGCCTTTTCCGGTGGTGGTTGATATGGCGCATGATTCCTTGCTGTGGGACCTGTATCCTCTGTCTGGGTGCTGGTCCGAAATAAATAAGAGTGGCCTTCTCCAGTGGTGGGTGATATGACGCATGATTCCTTGCTGTGGGACCTGTCTCCAATTGATATTGGTTCATTTTTATTTATTTTATTTTATTTTAATTCATTTCCCTATCCACATCTGTTCGCAGGGGATTTACCTACATTTTGCTGCCTTTGGCAGCCCTCTAGCCCTTTCCTGGACTATTTTACAGCCTTTTTAGTGCCTAAAAGTTCGGGTCCCCATTGACTTCAATGGGGTTCGGGTTCGGGATAAAGTTTGGGTCGAGTTCGAATCCCGAACCCGAACATTTTCGGGAAGTTCGGCCGAACTTCTCGAACCCGAACATCCAGGTGTTCGCTCATCTCTACCTTTTGATCAAAACGTACAATAATGTCCTCCTATAGCTTCTATCTTGGGCAGAGTTCTGGTTGCAGAGTGTTTTTGCATTTTTTTGTTTGTATGTATACATGCCTACTAATGGCATGGCTGTGATTGGACAAGTGCAGCATGTGACCCAGCCTCTATTTAAGCTGGAGTCACGTAGCCCCACACGTCATTCTACTCCAATTAGTGTAGGGATAAGATGCAGCTGCTGTGAGGGCGAGATTAGGCAGGGAAAACTCAGCAAAAACACCTAATGAAGTGCGCGATCTACAGCTGTGAATCATTTAACTTCTGCTAGTTAATTGCTCGCTGGTTTTTAGACTGGCTTTTTCTGTCACTTTTTTCTGGGGTGATTGGCGGCCATTTTGTGTCTTGTGGTGCACCAGCACAAGCTGCCACTAAGTCCATCAATACATCAATACTATTTTTTTTTGCTATATCCTACATCAGGGGCTTGGCTGTCATATTGTCACCCCTAGAAACTCAGGATAGAAATTTCTATATTTTATTGAGGGGTAGAGATGGCCCGAACTATCCGCCGGCGAACAGTTCCCGGCGAACATAGCTTGTTCATGTTTGCCGCGGCGGGTGAACACATGCGATGTTCGGTCCGCCCCCTATACATCATCATTGAGCAAACTTTGACCCTGTACCTCACAGTCAGCAGACACATTCCAGCCAATCAGCAGCATACCCTCCCATCTCCTGAACAGCATCCATTTTAGATACATTCGGAATTTGCAGTCTTACTGAGAGGAGGGACAGTGTAGCTGCTGCTGACTTAATTGGGAAATCGATAGCTAGGCTAGTGTATTCAGTGTCCACTCCAGTCCTAAAATACTTATCTGATCTCTGCTGTAAGGACAGCGTCCTGACAGCACCCCAAAATGCCCTTTTTAGGGCTGCTACATTAGTCTGCTTTTTTTTTTTCTCTCATATATATATTGCAGTTGTCTGGCCTGCCCGTGTGTGAGTTGCTGCAGGCCCACAGACTGTAGTGTTCCCACTGCCAGTGCCCACCCCTGTCATCCCGTGTGGCACAGGACTTTGCATCAAAAAAAGGCATTTCATTTTTACACTTTAGTGTAATTTCAGTTGCTTGCCTGCTAGTGTGTGTCAGGCCGACTTCCACTGACTGTAGTGTGCCCACTGCCAGTGCCAACCACTGATACCGGCTGGCACAGTAGCTTGCCGATAAATAAGGCATTTAATTTTTAGACAGTAGTCTAATTTCAGTTGCTTGCCTGCTGCCAGTGTGTGTCAGGCCCACTTCCACTGACTGTAGTGTGCCCACTGCCAGTGCCCACCACTGATACCGGGTGGCACAGTAGCTTTCCGATAAATAAGGCATTTAATTTTTAGACAATAGTCTAAATTTAGTTGCTTGCCTGATGCCAGTGTGTGTCAGGCCCACTTTCACAGACTGTAGTGTACCCACTATCATTGGAGAGAAACAAGACTGGATCGCACATCCACAACGCTTAACCCTTGATATGTGCTCTTCAGCTACATTACTATAGTACTAGTCCCCCATATTGCATGCAAACCTGTTCAGACTGTGCTGTGCTGCATGGTGGCCTTTGTTGTTGGTGCTTTTCTGGCTGGCTGGCGTAACTGCAGCCTGCTGGGATGGTGCCACGTGCCGCTGTGCAGCACGGCGCCTTTATCAGATTATGGACAGAGTAGTGACCCACTCAAGGAGACAACTGTGACGGGGTGAGTGGGCTTATTACCTTTTGATCAAAATGTACACCAATGTCTCCAATGTTTGCATGCGATATAGGGGACTAGTACTATAGTAATGTAGCTGTAGAGCACATATCAAGGGTTAAGTGTTGTGGATGTGCGATCCAGTCTTGTTTCTCTCCAATGATACATAGTTTTTCTTCCTTCTTGTTTATTCCTGGTATCAGCACTCCTCCCACTTGCCACAGACGGTTTTAATTAATTAGCAGGAGACTGCATAAGAGTGTAATGTACCCACTAGCTGTTAGTCCTGGTTTCTGTTAGTACTGAGCAGGTTACATTAGGTTCCTGTTCAGACTGTGCTGTGCTGCATGGTGGCCTTTGTTGTTGTGGTGCTTTTCTGGCTGGCTGGCGTAACTGCAGCCTGCTGGGATGGTGCCACGTGCCACCGTGCAGCACGGCGCCTTTATCAGATTATGGACAGAGACAACCGTGACGGGGTGAGTGGTCTTATTACCTTTTGATCAAAATGTACACCAATGTCTCCAATGTTTGCATGCGATATGGGGGACTAGTACTATAGTAATGTAGCTGAAGAGCACATATCAAGGGTTAAGCGTTGTGGATGTGCGATCCAGTCTTGTTTCTCTCCAATGATACATAGTTTTTCTTCCTTCTTGTTTATTCCTGGTATCAGCACTCCTCCCACTCGCCACAGGCGGTTTTAATTAATTAGCAGGAGACTGCATAAGAGTGTAATGGACCCACTAGCTGTTAGTCCTGGTTTCTGTTAGTACTGAGCAGGTTACATTAGGTTCCTGTTCAGACTGTGCTGTGCTGCATGGTGGCCTTTGTTGTTGTGGTGCTTTTCTGGCTGGCTGGCGTAACTGCAGCCTGCTGGGATGGTGCCACGTGCCGCCGTGCAGCACGGCGCCTTTATCAGATTATGGACAGAGACAACCGTGACGGGGTGAGTGGGCTTATTACCTTTTGATCAAAATGTACACCAATGTCTCCAATGTTTGCATGCGATATGGGGGACTAGTACTATAGTAATGTAGCTGAAGAGCACATATCAAGGGTTAAGCGTTGTGGATGTGCGATCCAGTCTTGTTTCTCTCCAATGATATGTAGTGTACCCACTGCCAGTGCCCACCACTGATACCGGGTGGCACAGTAGCTTGCCGATAAATAAGGCATTTAATTTTTAGACAGTAGTCTAATGTCAGTTGCTTGCCTGCTGCCAGTGTGTGTCAGGCCCACTTCCACTGACTGTAGTGTGCCCACTGCCAGTGCCAACCACTGATACCGGCTGGCACAGTAGCTTGCCAATAAATAATGCATTTAATTTTTAGACAGTAGTCTAATTTCAGTTGCTTGCCTGCTGCCAGTGTGTGTCAGGCCCACTTCCACAGACTGTAGTGTGCCCACTGCCAGTGCCCAACACTCATACCGGGTGGCACAGTACCTAGCACGCGTAGTACCACTTATCTAAAAAAAAATGACAGGCAGAGGCAGGCCACCCCGCAAGGGCCGTCGTGGTCGTGGTGCTGTGATTTCCACTGTCCCTGGAATAATGCCCAGTGTTCAGAGGCCACGTACCCTGGACCCGAAAAATTCTGAGGACATAGTTAACTGGCTTAGACAGGACACCCAATCTTCAACAGCTTCCGCTAAGAACCTTGACGCACCATCCTCCTCCAGCTCAGCTTCGGTCACCTGCTCTCAAGTTACCACGCTCCCGCCCACTGCAACCACCACCACTACCACCACAGCCACCACAGCCGCTTCACATGATCCATCAGAGGAGTTATTTAGACATCAGTTGGATGCAATTAGTGATGCGCAACCATTATTGCCAGATGCTGTAGATTACAGGGATATGTCTCAGTCAGGCAGGATTACACACATGGACGTACAGTGTGATGAGTAATGATGATGATGATTTTGAACCCGCTGCTGCTACCTTTGCTGAGGTGTCAGATACAAGTGAAGGGGTTTATGATGACAATGTGTCCACGGATGCCACGTGGGTGCCTGCCTCTCACTCTCAGCAGTTACTGCTCATCTGCCCACAGTCAGGTGTCTGTCAAGGACATGTTTGAGCGTAAGAAGCCAATGTCATAGAATCTCCCTTGCCCGGTGACTGACAGCTGGCTTGACGGAACTCTTAGCCCGACAGATTTTACCATACCAACTTGTGGAGTCTGAGGCCTTCAAACAATTTGTTGCTATTGGGACACCACAGTCGAAGGTACCCGGACAAATTTTTTTTTCAAAAAAGGCAATCCCAAACCTCTACAATGTCATTGAAAAGGAAGTCATGGCTTCTCTGGCATACAGTGTTGGGGCAAGGGTACATCTGACCACTGATACCTGGTCTGCAAAGCACTGTCAGGGCAGGTATATCACGTACACTGCGCATTGGGTCAACTTGCTGACGACTGACAAGCATGGAATGCGTGGCTCCGCAGCGGAGTTGGTGACACCGCCACGACTTGCAGGCAGACCTACTGCCACCTCCTCTACTTCTACTCCATCCTCTTTGATATCCACCTTGGCTGAGCCCTCTTCTGCTGCGGCGTCTGGCAGCATATCAACTGAATCCCCCCAACTCCCCAGGGGCTATTCCACATCCCGGATACGACAGTGTCACGCTGTCTTGGGGTTGACTTGCCTGAAAGCAGAGAGCCACACAGGACCAGCACTCCTGTCCGCCCTGAATGCACAGGTGGATCAGTGGCTGACCCCGCACCAACTAGAGATCGACAAAGTGGTGTGTGACAATGGAACAAATTTGTTGGCAGCATTGAATTTTGGCAAGTTGTCACATGTGCCGTGCATGGCACATGTGTTGAAACTCATCGTACGCTTTGTGTCTAAGTACCCAGGCTTACAGAATGTCCTCAAGCAGGCCAGGAAGGTGTGTGTCCATTTCAGGCGTTCCTACATGGCCATGGCGCACTTTTCCGATATTCAGCGGCGAAACAACATGCCAGTGAGGCGCTTGATTTCTGATAGCCCGACACGTTGGAATTCAACACTCCTAATGTTCGACCGCCTGCTCCAACAAGAAAAAGCTGTCAACGAGTATTTGTATGACCGGGGTGCTAGGACAGCCTCTGCGGAGCTGGGAATTTTTTTGCCACGTTACTGGACGCTCATGCGCAATGCCTGTAGGCATGCGTCCTTTTGAGGAGGTGACAAACCTAGTCAGTCGCACCGAAGGCACCATCAGCGAACTCATCCCATTTGTTTTCTTCCTGGAGCGTGCCCTGCAAAGAGTGCTGGATCAGGCTGTAGATGAGCGTGAAGACGAAGAGTTGTGGTCACCATCACCACCAGAAACAGCCTTGTCATCATCGCTTGCCGGACCTGCGGCAACGCTGGAAGAGTAGTATGAGGAAGAGGAGTCAGAGGAGTAATGTGGCGGCTTTGAGGAGGAGAAAGACCAACCACAGCAGGCACCCCAGGGTGTTCGTTGTTGTCACCTATCTGGGACCCATGGTGTTGTACGTGGCTGGGGGGAAGAACAGACCGTCAATGACATCAGTGAGGATGAGGAACGGGAAATGAGAAGCTCTGCATCCAACCTTGTTCAAATGGGGTCTTTCATGTTGTCATGTCTGTTGAGGGACCCTCACATAAAAAGGATGAAGGAGAACGACCTGTACTGGGTGGCCACGCTACTAGACCCCCGGTATAAGCAGAAAGTGGCAGAAATGTTACCAAATTAACAAAAGTTGCAAAGGATGCAGCAGTTCAAAACCAAACTAAAAAATATGCTTTACACAGCTTATAAGGGGAATGTCACAGCACAACGGGAATCTAACAGGGGAAGAGGTGAGTGTAATCCTCTTCCTACCATGGCGGCAAGGACTGGATGGGATCCAGCCATAGAGAATAACTCGACCGCGAGGTAGCAGACTACCTCGCCTTAACAGCAGATATTGACACTCTGAGGAGCGATGAACCCCTTCACTACTGGGTGTGCAGGCTTGATCTGTGGCCTGAGCTATCCCAGTTTGAGATAGAAGTTCTGGCCTGCCCTGCGTCAAGTGTCCTGTCAGAAAGGACCTTCAGTGCAGCAGGAGATAAAAGATGAATGAGGCATGGATCCCAAAGGGACTGACAGTGGGGGATACGTTTGACTAACAAAAGGCCTGATTACATGCCTTGGCCTCAAAATGGTCCCCACGTTGCTGTATTTAATGTCTGCATACCGGATGACTTTCGTGAATTCTCCACCACCAACTATGGTTCAAGCCACAATGTTTTAGTCACTTTTCTGCCTGGAAAACATAAATTTTTCCGGCCGCTGCTACAATAGCGGCTGCAACAATGCCATTATTTTTCAAACATGTGTAAATGCCTAATTCTTCTGTCCTATGGTGCAGCACTGTGGCTGCAAAAAAAAAAACAAAAAAAAAAAATAGGCACATACAAGTGTAAATTCCCCTTCGTAATCATTACCTTGTTGTGGTGAAGGGGCTTGCGTATCACAATGAAGCAATCATCACCTCTATGAGTGTGTTGGCAATGTTACCACACCCCAGATGATAAGGCCGTTGCTTCATTATGGTCAGACCAAAAGCGATCGGACGGCTAGATAATATTTCATAGAAAAAACATTAATTTACCTTTTTGTATGGGTTTTTAATACATAAAATAAAAAATCATAATAAAGTCTCTTAATAGTTTATTAGAAATAATGCAGACAATTAAAAAATTCCCCATCAATTCCAATACAAAGCAAGTACAGAGCTCAGAACTAAATAATTTCATAATGTCGTAATGGTTTGTTAATTCAACAATGTTTAATCAATTCGACACACGTCACCAGATAGGATACGTAACAGGGATTAAACTGATAGGAATAGTACTAGTTAAGACACCACTCATATAGGGTGTCACAGCACATTGATCTGTGCATGCGCAGTGCCCCAATTTGGGAGTAAGAGGACCGACCAAGCTGCTTTTTCCATGTCCCAGTTCCTAAAATCAATTCAGTTTGGTCTGTCACTGTGAAGGCAGTCGAAGGTACCCGGCCTTTATTTTTTTTTTCACAAAAGGCAATCCCTGATATGGGATGAAACAGGGATTAAACTGATGAGAATAGTACTACAGAAAATACCATGCATTTGGGGTGTGACAGTAAATTGCACGGCGCAGACGCAGTGACCGTGGATTAAAACAAAGGGGAGGGAGCCAGCGTTTTTAACCATCTCCCGTTCAAAAATCAATTCAATAAATAGACCCTAGATTGGGGACGTTAGAGGGATTAAACTGATAAGAATAGTACTACAGAAAATACCACTCATATCGGGTGTGACAGTAAATTGCACGGCGCAGACGCAGTGACCGTAGCAACAGGAAGGTAGTGGTGCGCTCACCTGGGATGTGGTGAGCATGCACGTGTCGTCCGGATCCAAGACGTATAAGATTCATTTTAAGTGGAAACAAAGATGTCCAGCTTGTAGCACCAATGTGCACTTTGCTCAGCTAAGATGAGTGATAGGTTATGTCCGCGTCTGACTGATTTTATAGACAAATCCTGATCCTTAATCATGACAAAGCAACATTAAAAATGACTCCATATATATGGGAGTGCATCAGTAAAAATGACTTTAAAAATGACCTGATGCACTCCCATATATATGGAGTCATTTTTAATGTTGCTTTGTCATGATTAAGGATCAGGATTGTTTCTAAGATCCGAAACGTGTAGACGCGCCGACATAACTGTCACTGTATTTTTATCGCTTGAACAATAAAGATGAACATTGGTGCTACAAGCTGGACATCTTCCTATTTCCAGACGCAGTGACCGTGGATTAAAACAAACGGGAGGGAGCCAGCGTTTTTTTAACCATCTCCCCGTTCGAAAAATCAATTCAATTCATCTTTCGGGGACTTTTGGTGTTGTAATGCGTGGCTGGGTGGAGGAAGAAACCTTCAATGACGTCACCGGGACAAGGCTAGCTTGGTATCCAACCTTGTGCAAATGGGGAGTTTGCCGTTGTGCAAATGGACTGTTTGCGGTTATTTGGCGGTTGCATTAAAAGGGGAGTTTGGTCTGTCAATGTCTGTGAATCGGGCGTAACCCTTACACTACCTGATCGATACAACATCATACCTGATCGTATACACACACGAACGTTCACGAACATTTGCGGAAGTTCGCATACGCCGTTCACGAACGGAAAATTTTATGTTCGCGACATCACTATTGAAGGTTACAATTCACACTGCCAAATAGCAATCCCCTAAATCTGGTGTTCAGCTATGGCTTAGCCAATGTAATACTGTCTGCTGTCTGGCAAAGGATAGATTTTTTATGTAGAAATTCAATTGCTAAATAGCAATCCGCTAATCTGATGTCCCAGCAGTAGGCTGGCCAAGTTTAATAGTGTCCGGCAAAGGGTATACTTGCTTTCTGGGGTGAAATTCAATTGCCAAAATAGCAATACCATAAAACAGTGGATTCAGCTGTGGCTGGCCAAGCTTTGATAGGGTCCCGCAAAGGATATATTTTTTTGGGGTGAATTCAATTGCCAAAATAGCAATGCTATAATTAGTGTTTCATCAGCAGCTGGCCAAGTTTTAATAGTGTCGGCAAAGAATATATTTTGTTTGGGGTGAAATTAATTGCCAAAATAGCAATACCGTAAACCTGGTGTCCCAGCAGTGGCTAGCCAAGTTTGATGAGTGTCCACAAAGGATTCCTCATTATTTTCTGGGGTGAAATTCAGTTGCAAAATAGAAATACCATAAATCTGGTGTTCTAGCTGTGACTGACAAGTTTCATAGAGTCCGTCATAGGATATATTTTCTGCAGTGGAAATTCAGATGCAAAATAGAAATACCGCTAAATTAGTGTCCTAGCTGTGACTGGGACAAGTTTAATAGTGTCCGGCAAAGGGTTAGATAATATTCTGGGTGAAATTCATTTGCCAAAATAGCAATACCGTAAATCAGTGATTTCAGCTGTGGCTGGCCAAGTTTAATAGTGTCCAGCAAAGGATAGATAATTTTCTGGGGTAAAATTCAACTGCCAAAATAGCAATCCCTTAAATCTGGTGTCCCAGCAGTGGCTGGCCAAGTTTAATAGTGTCAGGCAAAGGATAAATTTTTTTCTGGGGTGAAATTCAGTTGCAAAAATAGAAATACGTAAATCTGGTGTTCCAGCTGTGACTGGACAAGTTTAATAGTGTCTGGCAAAGTATATTTTGTTCTGGGGTGAAATTCAATTGTCAAAATAGCAATACCTTAAATCAGTGGTTTCAGCTGTGGTTGGCCAAGTTTAATAGTGTCCGGCAAAGGATATATTATTTTCTGTGGTGAAATTCAATTGCCAAAATAGCAATACCCAAAATCTGGTGTTCCAGATGTTGCAGGCCAAGTGTAAATCTGTCCGTAAAAGGGTACATTACACTCAGCGTGCATCTCCAAGTGTATTTCTTTCCGTTAAAGGGTATATTACAGTATGTGTTAAAATACAGCATAATCCTCTACATTTGCACACACTGTTTTGCATCTCTAAGTGAATTTCTTTCCATTAAAGGGTATATTACACAAAGTGTTAAAATACAAGTGCTGAATGCATAATCCTAAATAATAGGCCTACAATTGATATTCCCCTAAATCTGTGGTTACTGCTGTGCCTTGATTAGTGTAATAGTGTACATAAATAGATAGCCAGATAGTGTTAGGTGCCTGTAAAAAAAGGCCTGAATTTGAATTCAATACATTGGGCCAAATAATTTTTTTCTTATTGTGGTGAATGGTAACAATGAGGAAAACATCTAGTAAGGGACGCCGACGCGGATATGGTCGTGTTGTTGATAGTGGACCCTCTGGTGCTGGGTGAGGACATGGCCATTCTGCCACAGCCACACTTCCTAATGAACCAAATACCTCAGGTTCCAGTACCCGCCAGAATTTACAGCGATATTTGGTTGGGCCCAATGCTGTTCTAAGGATGGTAAGGCCTGAGCAAGTACATGTGCTAGTCAAATGGGTGGTCGACAGTGGATCCAGCACGTTTACAACATTATCTCCCACCCACTGTTCTGCAGAAAGCGCACAGGTGGCACTTGAAACCCAAGCCCATCAGTCTGTCACATCACCCCCATGCATATCAGGGAAACTGTCTGAGCCTCAAGTTATGCAGCAGTCTCTTATGCTGTTTGAAGACTCTGCTGGCAGGGTTTCCCAAGGGAATCCACCTAGCCCTTCCCCAGTGGTGGAAGACATGGAATGCACTGATGCACAACCACTTATGTTTCCTGATGATGAGGACATGGGAGTACCACCTCATCGGAGTCCGCGCGTCTCTGATGATGACGAAGCATAGGTGCCAACTGCTGCGTCTTTTTGCAGTATGCAGACCGAACAGGAGGTCAGGGAGGAAGACTGCA
The DNA here is from genome assembly GCA_033119425.1 of Bufotes viridis. Taxonomy (NCBI): domain Eukaryota; kingdom Metazoa; phylum Chordata; class Amphibia; order Anura; family Bufonidae; genus Bufotes; species Bufotes viridis. The sequence continues at coordinate 16,844 of JAKVIS010000692.1, read as the reverse complement.
TGGAAGACGATGCAGGGGATGATGAGGTCCTAGACCCCACATGGAATGAAGGTCGTGCTACTGACTTTCATAGTTCAGAGGAAGAGGCAGTTGTGAGACCGAGCCAACAGCGTAGCAAAAGAGGGAGCAGGGGGCAAAAGCAGAACAGCTGCCGCCAAGAGAGTTCGCCTGCTACTGGCCACCGCCAACAGGGACCGAGCACCCCAAAGGCAGCTTCAAGGAGTTCCCTGGCATGGCACTTCTTTAAACAATGTGCTGACGACAAGACCCTAGTGGTTAGCCATCTGTGCCATCAGAGCCAGAAGCAAGGCATTAACGTTCTGAACCTTAGCACACCTGCATGACCAGGCATCTACACGCAAAGCATGAACTTCAGTGGAGTAAACACCTTAAAAGCAAGGAACTCACAAAGGCTCCACCTGCTCCTTCTTCTGCTGCTGCCTCGGCCTCTTCCTCCATCTCGGGAGGTATGTTGGCACCTGCCGCCCACCAAACAGAGGATGAGCCACTGACACCACCACCTGTGTCACCAAGCATCTCCACCATGTCACACGGCAGCGTTCAGCCCTCCATCTCACAAACCTTGGAGAGAAAGCGTAAATTCCCACCTAGCCACCCTCGAGCCCTGGGCCTGAATGCCAGCATTTCTAAACTGCTGGCCTTTGAAATGCTGTCATTCAGGCTGGTGGACACAGACAGCTTCAAACAGCTGATGGCCATGGCTGTCCCACAGTATGTTGTTCCCAGCCGCCACTACTTCTCCAAGAGAGCCATGCCTTTCCTGCACAACCAAGTATCCGATAAAATCAAGTGTGCACTGCGCAACGCCATCTGTGGCAAGGTCCACCTAACCACAGATACGTGGACCAGTAAGCACGGCCTGGGACACGATATCTCCCTAACTGCACACTGGGTAAACGTAGTGTCGGCTGGACCCCAGGCAGAGAGTTCTTTGGCGCACGTCCTTCCGCCGCCAAGGATCGCAGGGCATCATTCTTTGCCTCCTATAGCCTCCTACTCGGTTTCCTCCTCCTCTGCTTCCACCTGCTCATCCAGTCAGCCACACACCTTCACCATCAACTTCAGCACAGCCCAGAGTAAACTTCAGCAGGCCGTTCTGAAACTGATATGTTTGGGGGACAGGCCGCCCAGGAATTGTGGCGGGGTATTGAACAACAGACTGACCAGTGGTTGCTGCCTGTGGGCCTCATGCCCGGCCTGTTGGTGTGCGATAATGGGCGAAATCTCGTCGCAGCTCTGGGCTTAGCCGGTTTAACGCACATCCTTTGCCTGGCGCAGGTGCTGAATTTGATGACGCAGAAGTTCATTCACAACTACACCGACATGTTAGAGCTGCTGCATAAAGTGCGGGCCGTCTGTGCGCGCTTCCGGCGTTTACATCCTGCCGCTTCTCGCCTGTCTGTGCTACAGCGTAACTTCGGCCTTCCCGCTCACCGCCTCATATGCGACGTGCCCACCAAGTGGAACTCTACCTTGCACATGCTGGAGAGACTGTGCGAGCAGCAGCAGGCCATAGTGGAGTTTTGGCTGCAGCACGCACGCGTCAGTCGCACTGCGGAACAGCACCACTTCACCACCAATGACTGGACCTCCATGCGAGACCTGTGTGCCCTGTTGCGCCGTTTCAAGTACTCCACCAACTTGCCAGTGGCGATGACGCCGTTATCAGCGTTACAATACCACTTCTGTTTCTCCTTGTGAAAACACTTAGGGCGATGATGGAAGAGGAGGTGGCCCAGGAGGAGGAGGAGGAGGAGGAAGAGGGGTCATTTTTAGCACTTTCAGGCCAGTCTCCTAGAAGTGGCTCAGAGGGAGGTTTTTTGCAACTGCCGAGTACAGGTACAAATGTTGCCAGCCAGGGCCCACTACTGGAGGAAGAGGAGGATGAGGATGAGGAGGTGGAGGAGGATGAGGATTAGGCATGTTCAGAGCGGGGTGTCACCCAACGCAGCTCGGGCCCATCACTGGTGCGTGGCTGGGGGGAAACGGAGGGCAATGACGATACACCTCCCACAGAGGACAGCTTGTACTTACCTCTGGGCAGCCTGGCAGACATGAGCGACTACATGCTGCATTGCCTGCGCAACGACGGCACATTTTAACGTGTGCGGACTACTGGGTTGCCACCCTGCTGGATCCCCGGTACAAAGACAATCTGCCAACCTTACTTCTTGCACTGGAGCGTGATATGAAGATGCGCGAGTACAAGCGCATGTTGGTCGACGCGCTACTGAGAGCATTCCCAAATGTCACAGGGGAACAAGTGGAAGCCCAAGGCGAAGGCAGAGGAGGAGCAAGAGGTCGCCAATGCAGCTGTGTCACGGCCAGCTCCTCTGAGGGCAGGGTTAGCATTGCAGAAATGTGGAAAAGTTTTGTCTCCACTCCACAGCTAACTGCACCACCACCTGATACGGAACGTGTTAGCAGGTGGCAGCATTTCACTAACATGGTGAAACAGTACGTCTGCACACCCCTCCACGTACTGACTGATGGTTCGGCCTCATTCAACTTCTGGGTCTCCAAATTGTCCACGTTGCCAGAGCTAGCCTTTTATGCCTTAGAGGTGCTGCCCTTCCCGGCGGCCAGCGTTTTGTCTGAATGTGTATTCTGCACGGCAGGTGGCGTCATTACTGACAAACGCAGCCGCCTTTCCACAGCGAACATGGACAAGCTGACGTTCATAAAAATGAACCAGGCATGGATCCCACAGGACCTGTCCATCCCTTGTGCAGAATAGACATTTATAACTACTTCCCCTTAACCATATATTCTTATACTCCAGGGCACTTCTTTATTGAATCCTCTTTTTTTTATTTTAACATTATTTTGCGGGCCAACCCAAACTTGAATGAACCTATCCTCTGTCTGGGTGCCAGGGGCCTAAATATCTGAAAGTGGCCTTCTCCATTGGTGGGTGACATGAAGCCTGATTATCTGTTTTGGGACTTCTCTGCTCTGTCTGGGTGCTGGGGCTTAAATAACTAAAAGTGGCCTTCTCCGTTGGTGGGTGACATGATGCCTATTTTGCTGCTATAGGACCTCTCTCGTCTGTCTGGGTGTCAGGGTCCTAACTTTTACTGTCTACTGACCGCCCCATTGCCTGGGTGTCAGGGGCCTATATGTCGTTTAATCATTCGTTGTCTTGGTGGGAGATATTAAACTGGTGGCAGACATTTAACACTTTTTACTGTCTAATGACTGCCCCATTGTCTGGGTGTCAAGGGCCTATATTTCGTTTAATTGCTTGCTGTCTGGGTGAGAGACATTAAACTCTTTTTACTGTCAAATGATCTCTCCTCTGTCTGGGTGTCAGGGGCCTACATAAATGATAATGGCCTGTTCAATTGCAGAATGACCTGAGGCCTGTGTTGCTGTTACGGGACCTCTCTCCTCTTTGCGGGTACCATGGCCCTGAGTCTGTGAATGAGGCCTGTGGCACTGCAGGCAGACATGAATCCTTTTTGAATGTGATGAGAACTTCAACTCCCATAGCATTCCCACCTGATGCCACCCCAACCTCCCATTCCACCTCCTCCTCCTCCAAGTTGCCAATTGATATTGGCTAATTTTTATTTATTTTATTTTAAGTCATTTCCCTATCCACATTTGTTTGCAGGGGATTTACCTACATTTTGCTGACTTTTCTAGCCCTCTAGCCCTTTCCTGGGCTATTTAAAAGCCTTTTTAGTGCCCAAAAGTTTGGGTCCCCATCGACTTCAATGGGGTTCGGGTTTGGGGTGAAGGTCGGTAGAGATGGCCCGAACTATTCGCCGGCGAACAGTTCCGGGCGAACATAGCTTGTTCGCGTTCGCCTCTGCCGGGCGAACATATGCGATGTTCAGTCCGCCCCCTATACATCATCATTGAGCAAACTTTGACCCTGTACCTCACAGTCAGCACACACATTACAGCCAATCAGCAGCATACCCTCCCTCCCAGACCCTCCCATCTCCTGAACAGCATCCATTTTAGATTCATTCTGAAGGCGCAGTCTTAGTGAGAGGAGGGAGAGTGTAGTTGCTGCTGATTTAATAGGGAAATTGATAGCTAGGCTAGTGAATTCAGTGTCCACTCCAGTCCTGAAAGACTCATTAGATCTCTGCTGTAAGGACAGCGTCCTGATAGCACCCCAAAAAGCCCTTTTTAGGGCTGCTACATTAGTCTGCTTTTTTTTTCTTTCTCCATATATATATTGCAGTTGCCTGGCCTGCCCGTGTGTGTGGAGCTGCAGGCCCACAGACTGTAGTGTGCCCACTGCCAGTGCCCACCACAACTCATACCGGGTGGCACAGGCATTTAATTTTTACACTTTAGTTTAATTTCAGTTGCTTGCCTGCTGCCAGTGTGTGTCAGGCTGACTTCCACAGACTGTAGTGTGCCCACTGCCAGTGCCCACCACCACTCATACCGGGTGGCACAGGCATTTAATTTTTACACTTTAGTCTAATTTCAGTTGCTTGCCTGCTGCCAGTGTGTGTCAGGCTGACTTCCACAGACTGTAGTGTGCCCACTGCCAGTGCCCACCACCACTCATACCGTGTGGCACAGGCATTTCATTTTTACACTTTAGTCTAATTTCAGTTGCTTGCCTGCTGCCAGTGTGTGTCAGGCCGACTTCCACAGACTGTAGTGTGCCCACTGCCAGTGCCCACCACCACTCATACCGGGTGGCACAGGCATTTAATTTTTACACTTTAGTTTAATTTCAGTTGCTTGCCTGCTGCCAGTGTGTGTCAGGCCGACTTCCACAGACTGTAGTGTGCCCACTGCCAGTGCCCACCACCACTCATACCCGGGTGGCACAGGCATTTAATTTTTACACTTTAGTCTAATTTCAGTTGCTTGCCTGCTGCCAGTGTGTGTCAAGCTGACTTCCACAGACTGTAGTGTGCCCACTGCCAGTGCCCACCACCACTCATACCGTGTGGCACAGGCATTTCATTTTACACTTTAGTCTAATTTCAGTTGCTTGACTGCTGCCAGTGTGTGTCAGGCCGACTTCCACAGACTGTAGTGTGCCCACTGCCAGTGCCCACCACCACTCATACCGGGTGGCACAGGCATTTAATTTTTACACTTTAGTTTAATTTCAGTTGCTTGCCTGCTGCCAGTGTGTGTCAGGCCGACTTACACAGACTGTAGTGTGCCCACTGCCAGTGCCCACCACCACAAATACCGGGTGGCACAGTAGCTTGCCGATAAATAAGGCATTTAATTTTTACACTTTAGTCCGGATAGGGTACGTAAAAGGGATTAAACTGATAGGAATAGTACTAGTTAAGACACCACTCATATAGGTGTCACTGCACATTGCTCTGTGCACGCGCAGTGCCCCAATTTGGGAGTAAGAGGACCGACCAAGCTGCTTTTTCCATCTCCCGGTTCCTAAAATCAATTCAGTTTAGTGTATGAGAGTTTGGTCTGTCACTGTGAAGGCAGTCGAAGGTACCCGGCCTACATTTTTTCATCAAAAGGCAATCCCTGATATGGGACGTAACAGGGATTAAACTGATAGAAATAGTACTAGTTAAGACACCACTCATATCGGGTGTGACAGTAAATTGCACGGCGCAGACGCAGTGACCGTGGATTAAAACAAAGGGGAGGGAGCCAGCGTTTTTTTAACCATCTCCCTGTTCGAAAAATCAATTCAATAAATGGCCCCCAGATTGGGGACGTAACAGGGATTAAACTGATGAGAATAGTACTACAGAAAATACCACTCATATTGGGTGTGACAGTAAATTGCACGGCGCAGACGCAGTGACCGTGGAATAAAACAAAGGGGAGGGAGCCAGAGTTTTTTTAACCATCTCCCCGTTTGAAAAATCAATTCAATTGACCTTTCGGGGACCCTTGGTGTTGTACGTGGCTAGGTGGACATGGCTAGCTTGGTATCCAACCTTGTGCAAATGGGGAGTTTGCGGTTGTGCAAATGGACTGTTTGCGGTTGTTTGCGGTGCATTAAAAGGGGAGTTTGGTCTGTCAATGTCTGTGAAGCGGGCGTAACCCTTACACTACCTGATTGAGACAACATCATACCTGATCGTATACACACACTGGATGTTTTAAAGCATGTTATTCCAAACAATTTAGGAATGTTAGTTGATTTATGCCCTTTATGGATTAAAACCCGACTCTGCGTCCACTACGTCATTTTCCATGGGAGGTTTGCCATGGATCCCCCTCCGGCATGCCACAGTCCAGGTGTTAGACCCCTTGAAACAACTTTTCCATCACTATTGTGGCCAGAAAGAGTCCCTTTGGTTTTAAAAATTCGCCTGTCTATTGAAGTCTATTGCGGTTCGCCCGGTTCGCCCGTTCGCGAACATTTGCGAAAGTTCGCGTTCGCTGTTCGCGAACTGAAAATTTTATGTTCGCGACATCACTAAAGGTCGGGTCGAGTTCGGATCCCGAACCCGAACATTTTCGGGAAGGCCAGCTGAACTTCTCAAACCCGAACATCCAGGTGTACGCTCAACTCTACTCTCTGGTTGTCCTCCCACTTCCTAAAAGCTGTTCTTACCTGTCCGGAGGATTCCTGGCTCCATACCCGCTCCAGTTAATGCCTGTTACCATGCGAAAATGTACTGTCGGACGTGAGAATCACGATCTCACAAATTTGACTAAGTTGTAATCGCAATGCGATTAATATAACCTGAATTACTCGCATTGCGAGTTCAACATAGAGCTGAGTTCCTAATGGTTGTTGCTAGAATATAACCAAGATTGAGAATATAGTGCTATATTCGTGATATTTATTATATTCTAGCAATACAACCATTAGGAACCCAGCTTTAAATTGAATTTGCAATGTGAGTATATGTTCGCTTTGTGAATTAAACTTAGAGCTGAGTTCCTAATGGTTGTATTGCCAGAATATAACAAAGATTGAGAATATAGTGCTATATAGTGATATTCATTATCTTCGTCAATTCTAGCAATACAAGTTACAACCATTAGGAACTCAGCTCAGAATATAAATTTGCGTAACATTCGAAATATATAGGATAATGACGAATATTCGATTTCGACAAATATATGACGAATATTCAATCGAATATTCGCGAAATATCGCGAAACCTCCCGCTCATCACTAATAAAAACAATAAAGGGTGTCGTTTTCATAATTCAAAGGGGTTTCATTTATTATTTCACCTCAGAGCCTCTATAGTTGTCAACATAAGAGGTATATATCACCAAATTGGGCCTCAAATGCACATAGTGCTCTTTTACTTCTAAGCCCTGTTGTATGACCAGACAAAACATTAGGGCCACATGTAGGATGTTTCTAAAACCAGGAAGCAAAGCATAATAATAGGTGGACTTGATTTTTACACTGGCACATGCTGGACACAACATATTGCATTCTGAAATTAAATTTCTGTGTAAAAATTGCTGTATAAGTGCAGTATAAGTCACTAAACTAGCCTTAAATGCTCATGGTGCTCTTTCTCTTCTAAACAATGCAGTGTACTTAAACAGTAGTCTATGAACACATAAGGACTATTGTTGCACTGAATTATGTAAAAATGATGTAACAACATTTTAGGGTGTTTTTTCTTCTATTATAACTTGTGAAAATGATAATTTGAGGCTAAAACTACATACTGTATAATTGAAATACAGTGTAATTTTTAATTTCATGTCCCAATAAAAAAAAAAAAAAAAAAAAAAGGAAATTGATGAAACACCTGTGGGGTCAAGCCAATTACCCAAACCCTAACACTGGGTTCAGACCTGAGCATTTTGAAGCCTAGCGTTTTCAGCCCGTTCAAGACGGGCGTTAACGCGCGTTTTTTTCAAGCGTTTTGGTAAATAGTGTAGGCGCGTTTGACGCGCGTTTATGTGATTGACTGCATAGTTGGCCAATGACCAAACAGCCCTCGCTATATATAGTTTGGCCAATCTGAGTGCTTTAGAGGTGTGAAATTCCATGGTGGCTGATCCAGCATGTTGCAAACTTTGAAAAGCGGCGTCCATAGAGCGCGTTTACGCTGCACAAGCGCCCGAACAACACGCCGTATCGCGTTTCCCATTGAAGTATATTGGCACCAAGCGCTCGAAAACGCCCGATTAACGCGAACATACTTGCTTATGCGTCGGACGTTTTTAGGCACGTTTGAACGCGCATAAAAACGTGCAAGTGTGAACCACCCCCATTGGAATGCATGGTTCCTGTACTGATGTGCGCTTTTTTGCGCGTTCGAACGCGGCGTTTTACGCGAAAGTGTGAACTGAGTGTAAGGGGATTCCTTAAAGGGTGTAGTCTCCAAAATGGGATACTGTTTTGGGGTTTTATACGATACTGTTAGACATACTTTAGAGGCTCCTAAAGTATGACATGGCATCTGAGAACCAATCAAGTAAAATCCCACCTCCAAAATCCATTTAGCAGTGTGTAACCACATACTATATGGGGTGTTGCTTTTTCTCCTGTAACTCCATGTAAAAGATGAAAAATGTGATTTTTTTGGAAAAATGAAATTTTTCATTTTCATAGTCGTGTCTTTAAATTCTTTAAAACATCTGTGGTGTCAAAGCACTCACCACACTTCTGAATAAAATACTTAAGGGTGCAATACCCGACAGATTTTCCAGCAGAATCTGTCCTCAAAAGGGTGCCCCTTCCCTTCTGAGCCCTATGGTGTGTCCATACAGCAGTTTCTGACCTTTAAGATGTTGTCATATTCAGAAACAAATGCTTAGTAGATTGTGGGGTGCTTTTTCTCCTGTTATCCCTTTTAAAAATGAAAAATGTGGAACCTATTGTGAGAAATCATTTTTTTATTTTCACAGCCAAGTCTCTCTAAAATTTAATTAAATGCTTGTTGGGTCAAATCACTCATTACACCCCTTAAAAAATTCCTTGAAGGGGTATGTTTTCCAAAATGGAGGTCAGTTTTCGAGTGTTTCTACTTTAGGGGCAGGGTCTCTACAAATGCAACATGGTGTCCAAAACCATTCCAACCAAATCTGACCTCCAAAACCCATATAAAGCTTTACTGTAACAGAGTCGGCATTCCGTTCGTTAGTTGCGTGTAGAGATGTCCCAAACTATTCGCCGGTGAACAGTTCCCGGCGAACATAGCTTGTTCAGCGTTCGCGCGGCGGGCGAACATATGCGATGTTCGGTCTGCCCCTATACATCATCATTGAGCAAACTTTGACCCTGTACTCACAGTAAGCAGACACATTCCAGCCAATCAGCACCCTCCCTTCCACACCTTCCCACCTCCTATAAAAAGGGCAGCCATTTTAGATTCAGTCTGAAGCTGCATGTTAGTGAGAGCAGGGACCTCTCTCCTCTTTGGAGCGGGTAGGGAGCCAGGAATTTTCCGGACAGGTAAGAACAGCTTTTAGGAAGTGGGAAGACAACCAAAGAGTAGAGTTGAGCGAACACCTGGATGTTCGGGTTTGAGAAGTTCGGCCGGACTTCCCGAAAATGTTCGGGTTCAGGATCCGAACTCGACCCGACCTTCACCCCAAACCCGAACCCCATTGAAGTCAATGGGGACCTTCACCCCAAACCCGAACCCCATTGAAGTCAATGGGGACCCAAACTTTTGGGCACTAAAAAGGCTGTTAAATAGCCCAGGAAAGGGCTAGAGGGATAGAAAAGTCAGCAAAATGTAGGTAAATCCCCTGCAAACAAATGTGGACAGGGAAATGACTTAAAATAAAATAAAATAAATAAAAATTAACCAATATCAATTGGCAACTTGGAGGAGGAGGAGGAGGTGGAATAGGAGGTTAGGGCGGCATCAGGTGGGAATGCTATGGGAGTTTAAGTTCTCATCACAGCCAAAAAGGATTCATGTCTGCCTGCAGTGCCACAGGCCTCATTCACAGACTCAGGGCCATGGCACCCGCAAAGAGGAGAGCGGTCCCGTAACAGCAACACAGGCCTCATATTCGCGAAATATCGTGAAACCTCCCGCTCATCACAAACCATAAAGGGTGTCGTTTTTTCATAATTCAAAGGGGTTTCATTTATTATTTCACCTCAGAGCCTCTATAGTTGTCAACATAAGAGGTATATATCACCAAATTGGGCCTCAAATGCACATAGTGCTCTTTTACTTCTAAGCCCTGTTGTATGACCAGACAAAACATTAGGGCCACATGTAGGATGTTTCTAAAACCAGGAAGCAAAGCATAATAATTGGTGGACTTGATCTTTACACTGGCACATGCTGGACACAACATATTGAATTCTGAAATTAAATTTCTGTGTAAAAATTGCTGTATAAGTGCAGTATAAGTCACTAAACTAGCCTTAAATGCTCATGGTGCTCTTTCTCTTCTAAACCCTGCAGTGTACTTAAACAGTAGTCTATGAACATATAAGGACTATTGTTGCACTGAATTATGTAAAAATGATGTAACAACATTTTAGGGCGTTTTTTCTTCTATTATAACTTGTGAAAATGATAATTTGAGGCTAAAACTACATACTGTATAATTGAAATACAGTGTAATTTTTAATTTCATGTCCCAATAAAAAAAAAAAAAAAAGGAAATTGATGAAACACCTTTGGGGTCAAGCCAATTACCCAAACCCTAAGGGGATTCCTTAAAGGGTGTAGTCTCCAAAATGGGATACTGTTTTGGGGTTTTATACGATACTGTTAGACATACTTTAGAGGCTCCTAAAGTATGACATGGCATCTGAGAACCAATCAAGTAAAATCTCAAGTAAAATCCCACCTCCAAAATCCAAATGGCAATCCTTTCCTTGTGAGCCATGCAGTGTGGCCATTTAGCAGTGTGTAACCACATACTATATGGGGTGTTGCTTTTTCTCCTGTTACTCCATGTAAAAGATGAAAAATGTGATTTTTTTGGAAAAATTAAATTTTTTATTTTCATAGTCAAGTGTCTTTAAATTCTTTAAAACATCTGTGGTGTCAAAGCACTCACCACACTTCTGAATAAAATACTTAAGGGGTGCAATACCCAAAAGATTTTCCAGCAGAATCTGTCCTCAAAAACGGTGCCCCTTCCCTTCTGAGCCCTATGGTGTGTCCATACAGCAGTTTCTGACCTTTAAGATGTTGTCATATTCAGAAACAAATGCTTAGTAGATTGTGGGGTGCTTTTTCTCCTGTTATCCCTTTTAAAAATGAAAAATGTGGAACCTATTGTGAGAAATCATTTTTTTTTTATTTTCACAGCCAAGTCTCTCTAAAATTTAATTAAATGCTTGTTGGGTCAAATCACTCATTACACCCCTTAAAAAAATTCCTTGAAGGGGTATGTTTTCCAAAATGGAGGTCAGTTTTCGAGTGTTTCTACTTTAGGGGCAGGGTCTCTACAAATGCAACATGGTGTCCAAAAACCATTCCAACCAAATCTGACCTCCAAAACCCATATAAAGCTTTACTGTAACAGAGTCGGCATTCCGTTCGTTAGTTGCGTGTAGAGATGTCCCAAACTATTCGCCGGTGAACAGTTCCCGGCGAACATAGCTTGTTCGCGTTCGCCGCGGCGGGCGAACATATGCGATGTTCGGTCTGCCCCCTATACATCATCATTGAGCAAACTTTGACCCTGTACCTCACAGTAAGCAGACACATTCCAGCCAATCGGCACCCTCCCTTCCACACCTTCCCACCTCCTATAAAAAGGGCAGCCATTTTAGATTCAGTCTGAAGCTGCATGTTAGTGAGAGCAGGGACCTCTCTCCTCTTTGGAGCGGGTAGGGAGCCAGGAATTTTCTGGACAGGTAAGAACAGCTTTTAGGAAGTGGGAAGACAACCAGAGAGTAGAGTTGAGCGAACACCTGGATGTTCGGGTTTGAGAAGTTCGGCCGGACTTCCCGAAAATGTTCGGGTTCAGGATCCGAACTCGACCCGACCTTCACCCCAAACCCGAACCCCATTGAAGTCAATGGGGACCCAAACTTTTGGGCACTAAAAAGGCTGTTAAATAGCCCAGGAAAGGGCTAGAGGACTAGAAAAGTCAGCAAAATGTAGGTAAATCCCCTGCAAACAAATGTGGATAAGGAAATGACTTAAAATAAAATAAAATAAATAAAAATTAACCAATATCAATTGGCAACTTGGAGGAGGAGGAGGAGGTGGAATAGGAGGTTAGGGTGGCATCAGGTGGGAATGCTATGGGAGTTGAAGTTCTCATCACAGCCAAAAAGGATTCATGTCTGCCTGCAGTGCCACAGGCCTCATTCACAGACTCAGGGCCATGGCACCCACAAAGAGGAGAGCGGTCCCGTAACAGCAACACAGGCCTCATATTCGCGAAATATCGTGAAACCTCCCGCTCATCACAAACCATAAAGGGTATCATTTTCATAATTCAAAGGGGTTTCATTTATTATTTCACCTCAGAGCCTCTATAGTTGTCAACATAAGAGGTATATATCACCAAATTGGGCCTCAAATGCACATAGTGCTCTTTTACTTCTAAGCCCTGTTGTATGACCAGACAAAACATTAGGGCCACATGTAGGATGTTTCTAAAACCAGGAGGCAAAGCATAATAATTGGTGGACTTGATTTTTACACTGGCACATGCTGGACACAACATATTGCATTCTGAAATTAAATTTTTGTGTAAAAATTGCTGTATAAGTGCAGTATAAGTCACTAAACTAGCCTTAAATGCTCATGGTGCTCTTTCTCTTCTAAACCCTGCAGTGTACTTAAACAGTAGTCTATGAACACATAAGGACTATTGTTGCACTGAATTATGTAAAAATTATGTAACAACATTTTAGGGTGTTTTTTCTTCTATTATAACTTGTGAAAATGATAATTTGAGGCTAAAACTACATACTGTATAATTGAAATACAGTGTAATTTTCATTTCATGTCCCAATAAAAAAAAAAAAAGGAAATTGATGAAACACCTGTGGGGTCAAGCCAATTACCCAAACCCTAAGGGGATTCCTTAAAGGGTGTAGTCTCCAAAATGGGATACTGTTTTGGGGTTTTATACGATACTGTTAGACATACTTTAGAGGCTCCTAAAGTATGACATGGCATCTGAGAACCAATCAAGTAAAATCCCACCTCCAAAATCCATTTAGCAGTGTGTAACCACATACTATATGGGGTGTTGCTTTTTCTCCTGTAACTCCATGTAAAAGATGAAAAATGTGATTTTTTTGGAAAAATGAAATTTTTCATTTTCATAGTCGTGTCTTTAAATTCTTTAAAACATCTGTGGTGTCAAAGCACTCACCACACTTCTGAATAAAATACTTAAGGGGTGCAATACCCGACAGATTTTCCAGCAGAATCTGTCCTCAAAAAGGGTGCCCCTTCCCTTCTGAGCCCTATGGTGTGTCCATACAGCAGTTTCTGACCTTTAAGATGTTGTCATATTCAGAAACAAATGCTTAGTAGATTGTGGGGTGCTTTTTCTCCTGTTATCCCTTTTAAAAATGAAAAATGTGGAACCTATTGTGAGAAATCATTTTTTTTTATTTTCACAGCCAAGTCTCTCTAAAATTTAATTAAATGCTTGTTGGGTCAAATCACTCATTACACCCCTTAAAAAAATTCCTTGAAGGGGTATGTTTTCCAAAATGGAGGTCAGTTTTCGAGTGTTTCTACTTTAGGGGCAGGGTCTCTACAAATGCAACATGGTGTCCAAAAACCATTCCAACCAAATCTGACCTCCAAAACCCATATAAAGCTTTACTGTAACAGAGTCGGCATTCCGTTCGTTAGTTGCGTGTAGAGATGTCCCAAACTATTCGCCGGTGAACAGTTCCCGGCGAACATAGCTTGTTCGCGTTAGCCGCGGCGTGGCGAACATATGCGATGTTCGGTCTGCCCCTATACATCATCATTGAGCAAACTTTGACCCTGTACCTCACAGTAAGCAGACACATTCCAGCCAATCAGCACCCTCCCTTCCACACCTTCCCACCTCCTATAAAAGGAGCAGCCATTTTAGATTCAGTCTGAAGCTGCATGTTAGTGAGAGCAGGGACCTCTCTCCTCTTTGGAGCGGGTAGGGAGCCAGGAATTTTCCGGACAGGTAAGAACAGCTTTTAGGAAGTGGGAAGACAACCAAAGAGTAGAGTTGAGCGAACACCTGGATGTTCGGGTTTGAGAAGTTCGGCCGGACTTCCGAAAATGTTCGGGTTCAGGATCCGAACTCGACCCGACCTTCACCCCAAACCCGAACCCCATTGAAGTCAATGGGGACCTTCACCAAACCCGAACCCCATTGAAGTCAATGGGGACCCAAACTTTGGGCACTAAAAGGCTGTTAAATAGCCCAGGAAAGGGCTAGAGGGATAGAAAAGTCAGCAAAATGTAGGTAAATCCCTGCAAACAAATGTGGACAGGGAAATGACTTAAAATAAAATAAAATAAATAAAAATTAACCAATATCAATTGGCAACTTGGAGGAGGAGGAGGAGGTGGAATAGGAGGTTAGGGCGGCATCAGGTGGGAATGCTATGGGAGTTTAAGTTCTCATCACAGCCAAAAAGGATTCATGTCTGCCTGCAGTGCCACAGGCCTCATTCACAGACTCAGGGCCATGGCACCCGCAAAGAGGAGAGCGGTCCCGTAACAGCAACACAGGCCTCATATTCGCGAAATATCGTGAAACCTCCCGCTCATCACAAACCATAAAGGGTGTCGTGTTTTCATAATTCAAAGGGTTTTCATTTATTATTTCACCTCAGAGCCTCTATAGTTGTCAACATAAGAGGTATATATCACCAAATTGGGCCTCAAATGCACATAGTGCTCTTTTACTTCTAAGCCCTGTTGTATGACCAGACAAAACATTAGGGCCACATGTAGGATGTTTCTAAAACCAGGAGGCAAAGCATAATAATTGGTGGACTTGATTTTTACACTGGCACATGCTGGACACAACATATTGCATTCTGAAATTAAATTTTTGTGTAAAAATTGCTGTATAAGTGCAGTATAAGTCACTAAACTAGCCTTAAATGCTCATGGTGCTCTTTCTCTTCTAAACCCTGCAGTGTACTTAAACAGTAGTCTATGAACACATAAGGACTATTGTTGCACTGAATTATGTAAAAATTATGTAACAACATTTTAGGGTGTTTTTTTCTTCTATTATAACTTGTGAAAATGATAATTTGAGGCTAAAACTACATACTGTATAATTGAAATACAGTGTAATTTTTCATTTCATGTCCCAATAAAAAAAAAAAAAAAAGGAAATTGATGAAACACCTGTGGGGTCAAGCCAATTACCCAAACCCTAAGGGGATTCCTTAAAGGGTGTAGTCTCCAAAATGGGATACTGTTTTGGGGTTTTATACGATACTGTTAGACATACTTTAGAGGCTCCTAAAGTATGACATGGCATCTGAGAACCAATCAAGTAAAATCCCACCTCCAAAATCCATTTAGCAGTGTGTAACCACATACTATATGGGGTGTTGCTTTTTCTCCTGTAACTCCATGTAAAAGATGAAAAATGTGATTTTTTTGGAAAAATGAAATTTTTCATTTTCATAGTCGTGTCTTTAAATTCTTTAAAACATCTGTGGTGTCAAAGCACTCACCACACTTCTGAATAAAATACTTAAGGGGTGCAATACCCGAAAGATTTTCCAGCAGAATCAGTCCTCAAAAAGGGTGCCCCTTCCCTTCTGAGCCCTATGGTGTGTCCATACAGCAGTTTCTGACCTTTAAGATGTTGTCATATTCAGAAACAAATGCTTAGTAGATTGTGGGGTGCTTTTTCTCCTGTTATCCCTTTTAAAAATGAAAAATGTGGAACCTATTGTGAGAAATCTTTTTTTTTTTATTTTCACAGCCAAGTCCCTCTAAAATTTAATTAAATGCTTGTTGGGTCAAATCACTCATTACACCCCTTAAAAAAATTCCTTGAAGGGGTATGTTTTCCAAAATGGAGGTCAGTTTTCGAGTGTTTCTACTTTAGGGGCAGGGTCTCTACAAATGCAACATGGTGTCCAAAAACCATTCCAACCAAATCTGACCTCCAAAACCCATATAAAGCTTTACTGTAACAGAGTCGGCATTCCGTTCGTTAGTTGCGTGTAGAGATGTCCCAAACTATTCGCCGGTGAACAGTTCCCGGCGAACATAGCTTGTTCGCGTTCGCCGCGGCGGGCGAACATATGCGATGTTCGGTCTGCCCCCTATACATCATCATTGAGCAAACTTTGACCCTGTACCTCACAGTAAGCAGACACATTCCAGCCAATCAGCACCCTCCCTCCCACACCTTCCCACCTCCTATAAAAAGGGCAGCTATTTTAGATTCAGTCTGGAGCTGCATGTTAGTAAGAGCAGGGATACTGCAGCTGCTGCTGTGCTAATGATTCTAAATTTATAGGGAAAGCGTTAGCTAGGCCAGTGTTCTGTGTCCACATACTCAACTGCTGTAAGAACAGCGTCACAGCACCCCAAAAAGCCCTTTTTAAGGCTGCTACATTAGTCTGCTTTTATTTATTTTTTCTCCATATATATATTTCAGTTGACTGGCCTGCCCGTGTGTGAGGAGCTGCACGCCCACAAACTGTAGTGTGCGCACTGCCAGTGCCGACCACTCATACCGTGTTGCACAGGACTTTGCATCAAAAAAAGTCATTTAATTTTTACCCTTTACTCTAAGTGTCGGGAATCGAACCTGTGACCAGTCATGTCCCAGGCGGTAGCTCTAGCCACTAGACTACCAGCCTTTCTGGACTTTTCCTCCTGCTGAACTCTTTCATCTATCTTGCTCCAGCCTACCCTTGTTCATCAGTCTTGATTCCGTGCACCTGTTACTTCCCTTTATAAGCCCAGCCTCTAGCACCAGACCTTTGCTGGTTATTGTGCCTCAAGCCTGTA
>JAKVIS010000691.1:0-55601 GCA_033119425.1 Bufotes viridis | reverse complement strand
TACACCTGTGAATCAGAACAACAGCCATTCAGCTACTCAGTCAAAGTCTATTTTTTTTCTGGCTGGGCAGACTGTTCTCTGGCACATGTTACTGGGCTGATAGGCGGCGGCCATTTTGGGACTTGTGGTGCTACAGCAAAAGTTGCCACAACGTCCATTAATCTCATGTAATAGTCGATTTTTTCATAGATATACTACATCAGGGGTTTGGCTGTGCTTGTGTCACTCATACTAACTGCAAAGATATTTAATATATCAGTGGTGAAACTGAAAGTAACCCACTTGGATAGCAAATCCCATGAATGTGCTGTTCCAGCTAGGCTAGCCAGTGCCACTACTTTGTCCAATACTGTCAGCCAGAAATTTTTTATTTTTTTTATGTGCCAGAAATATAAATTAGAAAAAGCTGTCACCGTAATAATAAAATTATTCTGGTGTTAGACCAGAAGAAGCACTCCTGTTGTAATTAATACTGTAAAAAGGCTTAGGCAATATTTCTCCCAGTGTGGGAAATTTATCTAGCAAAACTAGCATTTTAAAAATTCCGGTGTTCTGAAATACCAGCAGTCCTCTTGTAATTAATACCGCCAAAAGGCATTATATCGTCCAGTGTTGTAATTTTGGTGAAAAAAAGGACAATTTAATCAATCTGGTGTTTGTTAGACCAGAAACACTAGGCCTCACGTTTTTACTCCTGTAAAAAGGAATGATATCTCCCCGTGTGGGAACCTATGTACCAAAACTAGCATTTTAAAAATTCAGATGTCCAATTTGCAGCAGTTTTCTTGTAAATAATACCGCCAAAAGGCATTATATCGTCCAGTGTTGTAATTTTGGTGAAAAAAAGGCCAATTTAATCAATCTGGTGTTTGTTAGACCAGAAACACTAGGCCTCACGTTTTTTACTCCTGTAAAAAGGAATTATATCTCCCCGTGTGGGAATCTATGTACCAAAACTAGCATATTAAAAATTCTGGTGTCCAATTTGCAGCAGTTTTCTTGTAATTAATACCGGAAAAAGGAATTATATCTTCCAGTGTGGGAATTTATGTACACAAACTAGCATTATAAAAATTCTGATGTCCAATTAGCAGCAGTGTTCTTGTAATTAATACCGCCAAAAGGCATTATTGTCCAGTGTTGTAATTTTAGTGAAAAAAGGCCAATTTAATCAATTTGGTGTTTGTTAGACCAGAAACACTAGGCCTCACGTTTTCACTCCTTAAAAAGGAATTATATCTCCCCGTGTGGGAAACTATGTACCAAAACTAGCATATTAAAAAGGCTGGTGTCCAATTTGCAGCAGTTTTCTTGTAATTAATACCGGAAAAAGGAATTATATATTCCAGTGTGGGAATTTATGTATACAAACTAGCATTATAATAATTCTGGTGTCCAATTAGCAGCAGTGTTCTTGTAATTAATACCGCCAAAAGGCATTATTGTCCAGTGTTGTAATTGATGTGAAAAAAAGGCCAATTTAATCAATCTGGTGTTTGTTATACCAGAAACAGTAGGCCTCACGTTTTCACTCCTGTAAAAAGGAATTATATCTCCCCGTGTGGGAAACTATGTACCAAAACTAGCATATTATAAATTCTGGTGTCCAATTTGCAGCAGTTTTCTTGTAATTAATACCGGAAAAAGGAATTATATCTTCCAGTGTGGGAATTTATGTACACAAACTAGCATTATAAAAATTCTGGTGTCCAATTAGCAGCAGTGTTCTTGTAATTAATACCTGAAAAAGGCATTATATCGTCCAGTGTTGTAATTTTGGTGAAAAAAAGGCCAATTTAATCAATCTGGTGTTTGTTAGACCAGAAACACTAGGCCTCACGTTTTTACACATGTAAAAAGGAATTATATCTCCCCGTGTGGGAAACTATGTACCAAAACTAGCATATTAAAAATTCTGGTGTCCAATTTGCAGCAGTTTTCTTGTAATTAATACCGGAAAAAGGAATTATATCTTCCAGTGTGGGAATTTATGTACACAAACTAGCATTATAAAAATTCTGGTGTCCAATTAGCAGCAGTGTTCTTGTAATTAATACCGCCAAAAGGCATTATTGTCCAGTGTTGTAATTTTGGTGAAAAAAAGGCCAATTTAATCAATCTGGTGTTTGATAGACCAGAAACACTAGGCCTCACGTTTTTACTTCTGTAAAAAGGAATTATATCTCCCCGTGTGGGATTCTATGTACCAAAACTAGCATCTTAAAAATTCTGGTGTCCAATTTGCAGCAGTTTTCTTGTAATTAATATCTTCCAGTGTGGGAATTTATGTACACAAACTAGCATTATAAAAATTCTGGTGTCCAATTAGCAGCAGTCTTCTTGTAATGAATACCGCAAAAAGGCATTATTGTCCAGTGTTGTAATTTTGGTGAAAAAAAGGCCAATTTAATCAATCTGGTGTTTGTTAGACCAGAAACAGTAGGCCTCACGTTTTCACTCCTGTAAAAAGGAATTATATCTCCCCGTGTGGGAAACTATGTACCAAAACTAGCATTTTAAAAATTCTGGTGTCCAATTTGCAGCAGTTTTCTTGTAATTAATACCGGAAAAAGGAATTACCGTATTTTTCACCATATAAGACGCACTTTTTTTCCCCCAAAAGTGGGGGGAAAATGGCAGTGCGTCTTATATGGCGAATGCTACCATTTTCCTATAGTTAAAGCCGATACATCGCACAGCCTGCGATGTATCAGCATGGAAGGAGGAGGGGGCAGAGCCTCTCAACACATGGCGTGCGGCCTGCCGCTCACAGCGTGACTGCTTTCATAACATTATAATCTTTAATCATGTCCCCTTATTCCCTTTAAGCCCAATACAGTAGCGCTCTGCTAACCTGCTATACCGATCCTCTAGCAGGCAGAGCGGTCCTGTGTAACGTCCTCACTGACGTCATCTGCCTGCTCCTTTCAATTTATGAATGAAGCAGGAGGAGCAGGCAGATGACGTCAGTGAGGACGTTACACAGCAGCCTGCCGCCGCACCGCTCTGCCTGCTAGAGGATCGGTATAGCAGGTTAGCAGAGCGCTACTGTACTGGGCTTATAGGGAATAAGGGGACATGATTAAAGATTATAAATGTTATGAAAGCAGTCACGCTGTTAGCGGCAGCCCGCCCGCCGCGTGTTGCCAGGCTCCGCCCCCTAAGCAGTCACTATGGGCCAGATGTTTTAGAAAAGGGGGCATCTTTGACACTGTAATTGGGGTGATCTGTGGATGACACATATAGCATAAGATGCTATATATGTGTCATCCACAGATCAATCCATTACAGTGTCATTCATCAATGCCCCCATCACAGTGCTATCCACAGATCCCCCATCACAGTGCTATACACAGATCCCCCATCACAGTGCTATCCACAGATCCCCCATCACAGTGCTATCCACAGATCCCACCATCACAGTGCTATCCACAGATCCCCCCATCACAGTGTCATCCACAGATCCCCCCATAACAGTGCCATCCACATCTCACCAACATAACAGTGCCATCCACAGATCCCCCCCCCATAATACTGTCATGCACAGACCACCATTACTTCAAAAGCACACCTTTTGGTTAAAAATATTTTTTTTCTTATTTTTCTCCTCAAAAACCCGGGTGCGTCTTATAGGCCGGTGTGTCTTATAGGGCGAAAAATACGGTATATCTTCCAGTGTGGGAATTTATGTACACAAACTAGCATTATAAAAATTCTGGTGTCCAATTAGCAGCAGTGTTCTTGTAATTCATACCGCCAAAAGGCATTATTGTCCAGTGTTGTAATTTTGGTGAAAAAAAGGCCAATTTAATCAATCTGGTGTTTGTTAGACCAGAAACACTAGGCCTCACGTTTTCACTCCTGTAAAAAGGAATTATATCTCCCCGTGTGGGATTCTATGTACCAAAACTAGCATATTAAAAATTCTGGTGTCCAATTTGCAGCAGTTTTCTTGCAATTAATACCGGAAAAAGGAATTATATCTTCCAGTGTGGGAATTTATGTACACAAACTAGCATATTAAAAATTCTGATGTCCAATTTGCAGCAGTCTTCTTGTAATTAATACCGGAAAAAGGAATTATATCTTCCAGTGTGGGAATTTTGGGGCTAAAAAATAATATATTTTATTGTGGTGCGAGTTGAATCGCAACAATGAGGAAACATTCTATTAAGGGACGAAGACGCGGTCGTGGTGGTGTCCGTGGAGCCTCTGTTGCTGGCAGAGGACGTGGCCGTTCGGCCTCAGGCGCACAAAGTAGTGAACCAACTCCCTCAAGTAGCCGGCAGAATTTACAGCGATATTTGGTGGGGCCCAATGCCGTTATGAGGATGGTAAGGCCTGAGCAGGTACAGGCATTAGTCGATTGGGTGGCCGACAGTGCTTCCAGCACGTTCACCACATTGTCTTCCGCCCAGTCTTCTGAGGAAAGCGCACAGGTGGCACCTGAAAACCAAGCCCATCAGTCTGTCACATCACCCCTGAAGGTCGTGCCGCTGACTTAAATAGTTCAGAGGAAGAGGCAGTGGTGAGACCGAAACAACAGCGAAGCCAAAGAGGGAGCAGGGGGCAAAAGCAGAACAGCCGCCGTCCAGAGAGTTTGCCTGCTATTGGCCAGCGCCAACAGGGACCCAGCACCCCAAAGGCATCTTCAAGGAGTTCCCTGGCATGGCACTTCTTCAAACAATGTGCTGAGGACAAGACCAGAGTGGTTTGCACGCTGTGCCATCAGACCATGAGGCGAGGCATTAACGTTCTTAACCTGAGCACCACCTGCTTGATCAGGCATCTACATGCAAAGCATGAACTGCAGTGGAGTACACACCTTAAAAACAAGGATCCCGCTCAGGCTCCCCCTGCTCCCTCTACCGCTGCTGCCTCGGCTTTCGCCTCGAGAGGAATGTTGCCACCTGCCAAGCAGCAAACAGAAGATGTGCCACCGACACCACCACCACCACCACCACCGTCAATTAGCGTCTCCACTATTTCACACAGCAGCGTTCAGCTCTCCATCTCTCAAACCTTTGAGAGGAAGCGCAAATTCCCACCTAGTCACCCTCGAGCCCTTGGCCTGAATGCCAGTATTTCTAAACTACTGGCCTTTGAAATGCTGTCATTCCGGCTGGTGGACACAGACAGCTTCAAACAGCTGATGGCCATGGCTGTCCCCCAGTATGTGGTTCCCAGCCGCCACTACTTCTCCAAGACAGCCGTGCCTTCCCTGCACATGCAAGTGTCCGATAAAATCAAGTGTGCACTGCGCAACGCCATTTGTGGCAAGGTCCGATAACCACAGATACGGGACCAGTAAGCACGGCCAGGGACGCTATATCTCCCTAACTGCACACTGGGTAAATGTAGTGGCGGCTGGGCCCCAGGCGTTGAGTTTCTTGGCGCACGTCCTTCCGCCGCCAAGGATCACAGGACATCATTCTTTGCCTCCTGTAGCCTCCTCCTCCTACTCGGCTTCCTCCTCCTCCTCCTCTGCTTCCACCAGCTCATCCAGTCAGCGACACACCTTCACCACCAACTTCAGCACAGCCCGGGGTAAACGTCAGCAGGCCATTCTGAAATTCATATGTTTGGGGGACAGGCCCCACACCGCGCAGGAGTTGTGGCGGGGTATTGAACAACAGTCCGACCAGTGGTTGCTGCCGGTGGGCCTCAAGCCCGGCCTGGTGGTGTGCGATAATGGGCGAAATCTCGTGGCAGCTCTGGGACTAGCCGGTTTGACGCACATCCCTTGCCTGGCGCATGTGCTGAATTTGGTGGTGCAAAAGTTCATTCACAACTACCCAGACATGTCAGAGCTGCTGCATAAAGTGCGGGCCGCCTGTGCGCGCTTCCGGCGTTCACATCCTGACGCTGCTCGCCTGTCAGCGCTACAGCGGAACTTCGGCCTTCCCGCTCACCGCCTAATATGCGACGTGCCCACCCGGTGGAACTCCACCTTGCACATGCTGGAGAGACTGTGCGAGCAGCAGCAGGCCATAGTGAAGTTTCAGCTGCAGCACGCACGGGTCAGTCGCACCGCGGAACAGCACCACTTCACCACCAATGATTGGGCCTCCATGCGAGACCTGTGTTCCCTGTTGCGCTGTTTAGAGTACGCCACCAACATGGCCAGTGGCGATGCCACTGTTATCAGCGTGACGATACCAATTCTATGTCTCCTAGAGACAACACTTAGGGCGATGATGGAAGAGGAGGTGGGCCAGGGCCAGGAGGAGGAGGAGAAGGATGACGGGTCGTTTTTAGCACTTTCAGACCAGTCTGTTAGAAGTGGCTCAGAGGGAGGTTTTTTGCAACAGCAGAGGGCAGGAACAAATGTGGCCAGCCAGGGACCACTACTGAAGGACGAGGAGGATGAGGAGGAGGTGGAGGAGGATGAGGATGAAGCAGGTTCACAGCGGGGTGGCACCCAGCACAGCGCAGGCACATCCCTGGTGCGTGGCTGGGGGGATACAGAGGATGATGACGATACGCCTCCCACAGAGGACAGCTTGTCCTTACCTCTGGGGAGCCTGGCACACATGAGCGATTACATGCTGCAGTGCCTGCGCAATGACAGCAGAGTTGCCCACATTTTAACGTGTGCTGACTACTGGGTGGCCACCTTGCTGGATCCACGGTACAAAGACAATGTGCCCACTTTACTTCCTGCACTGGAGAGTGATAGGAAGATGCGCGAGTACAAGCGCACACTGGTAGACGCGCTCCTGAGAGCATTCCCAACTGTCACAGGGGAACAGGTGGAAGGCCAAGGCCAAGGCAGAGGAGGAGCTAGAGGTCGCCCACGCAGCAGTGTCACGGCCAGCTCCTCTGAGGGCAGGGTTAGCATGGCAGAAATGTGGAAAAGTTTTGTCTCCATGCCACAGCTAACGGCCCCACCACCTGATACGGGACGTGTTAGCAGGAGGCAACATTTCACTAACATGGTTGAACAGTACGTCTGCACACAACTCCACGTACTGACGGATGGTTTGGCCCCATTCAACTTCAGGGTTTCCAAATTGTCCACGTGGCCAGAATTAGCATGTTATGCCTTGGAGGTGCTGGCCTGCCCGGCGGCCAGCGTTTTATCTGAACGTGTATTCAGCACGGCAGGGGGCGTCATTACTGACAAACGCAGCCGCCTGTCCGCAGCCAACGTGGACAAGCTGACGTTTATAAAAATGAACCAGGCATGGATCCCACAAGACCTGACCCTCCCTTGTGCAGAGTAGTCCTTAATAACTGCCTTAAACCATAATGTCTTGTACTCCTGGCCACTTCTTCATTGAAAAATCAATTTTTGAAATTAAGTAGGATCTTGGTGTGCAACCCAGAGTTGAATGAACCTTCCCTCTGTCTGGGTGCCGGGGCCAAAGTCCATGAAAGTGTCCTTCTCCTGTGCTGGGTGATATGAATGTTATACTGTACTTGTGCTGTCTGACATGTCTCCTTTGTGTGGGTGCAGGGGGCCAAAGTCACTGAAAGCGGCCTTCTCCTGTGGTGGCTGATATAAATGCCTGAATCTCTGCTGTGGGACCTCTCTCCTCTTTCTGGGTGCAGGGGTCAAAGAAACAAAAGGTGGCCTACTCCTGTGGTGGTTGATGTAAAACTGATGCTTGTGCTATCTGACCTGTCTCCTCTGTGTCGGTGCTAAGGCCTAAGTCACTGAAAGCGGCCTTCTCCTGTGCTGGCTGATATAAATGCCTGAATCTCTGCTGTCGGACCTCTCTCCTCCGTGTGGCTGCAGGGGTCAAAGTCTCTAAAAGTGCCCTTCTCCTGTGGTGGTTGATGTAAAACTGATGCTTGTGCTATCTGACCTGTCTCCTCTGTGTCGGTGCTAAGGCCTAAGTCACTGAAAGCGGCCTTCTCCTGTGCTGGCTGATATAAATGCCTGAATCTCTGCTGTGGGACCTCTCTCCTCTTTCTGGGTGCAGGGGTCAAAGTCTCTAAAAGTGCCCTTCTCCTGTGGTGGTTGATGTGAAACTGATGCTTGTGCTATCTGACCTGTCTCCTCTGTGTCGGTGCTAAGGCCTAAGTCACTGAAAGCGGCCTTCTCCTGTGCTCCTGACGAAGCTTTTCATAGCGAAACACGTGTCGAGGTTCTGCACTGTGGGGGTTCCGGGCCCTGTGTGTCATTGACATGGGTATGTACCACTCCATTAGATCTTATTTTTAGATCACCTATAATATCTATATTGCACACCATAGCCACCTTGTATTGGGGCTTTGTATGGTTGATGCCTGTGTCTATGATATGAGTATTGGCTATAATCATGTGTTGGATTGATTGATCCTTGACTGTCTGTTATGGGTGAAAGCCCCCAATTATATGTTATATATCTCCACCATGCTTATGGCCAATATGGACTATACATCTGGGTCAAGTTAACTTTAAATTTAAACGAAATAGACCTGTTTTGATATTTAGGTACCTAGACCTCCCACAGTAGGTTTTTTCCACTATCATATACCTCACCGTTTTTTGATCTGTAAATACCTTGGTATAGAGAATTTTTATGAATTTTGTATTATACTGAATAAAGGTGTAGCTCAATTTTACATAAGAGTCAGTGTTTTGTTTTGATGCCTTGTGGATGTATGGCTCTTGGTTTGATTTTGTGGGGCATGTAGGCTAACTGGCTGATATAAATGCCTGAATCTCTGCTGTGGGACCTCTCTCCTCTTTCTGGGTGCAGGGGTCAAAGTCTCTAAAAGTGCCCTTCTCCTGTGGTGGTGGATGTAAAACTGATGCTTGTGCTATCTGACCTGTCTCCTCTGTGTCGGTGCTAAGGCCTAAGTCACTGAAAGCGGCCTTCTCCTGTGCTGGCTGATATAAATGCCTGAATCTCTGCTGTGGGACCTCTCTCCTCTTTCTGGGTGCAGGGGTCAAAGTCTCTAAAAGTGCCCTTCTCCTGTGGTGGTTGATGTGAAACTGATGCTTGTGCTATCTGACCTGTCTCCTCTGTGTCGGTGCTAAGGCCTAAGTCCTGTGGTGGTTGATGTGAGGAGAGAGGTCCCACAGCAGAGATTCAGGCATTTATATCAGCCAGCACAGGAGAAGTGCTGTCTGGGTGCAGGGGTCAAAGTCTCTCAAAGTCGCCTTCTCTTGTGCTGGGTGATGTGAAACTGATGTTTGTGCCATCTGACATGGTTGCCGGGGTCCCATTAAATGATGGCCTACTCCTGTGGTGGGTGATCTAAATGCCTGATTCTCTGCTGTGAAACCTCTCTCCTCTGTCTGGGTGCAGGGGTCAAAGTCTCTCAAAGTGGCCTTCTCTTGTGCTGGGTGATGTGAAACTGATGTTTGTGCCATCTGACATGGTTGCCGGGGTCCCATTAAATGATGGCCTACTCCTGTGGTGGGTGATCTAAATGCCTGATTCTCTGCTGTGAAACCTCTCTCCTCCGTCTGGGTGCAGGGGTCAAAGTCTCTCAAAGTGGCCTTCTCTTGTGCTGGGTGATGTAAAGCTGATGTTTGTGCCATCTGACATGGTTGCCGGGGTCCCATTAAATCATGGCCTACTCCTGTGGTGGGTGATCTAAATGCCTGATTCTCTGCTGTGAAAACCTCTCTCCTCTGTCTGGGTGCTGGTCCAAAATAACTGAGAGTGGCCTTCTCCGTTGGGGGTTGATATGACGCATGATTCCTTGATGTGGGACCTCTCTCCTCTGTCTGGGTGCTGGTCCAAAATACATGAGAGTGGCCTTCTCCGGTAGTGGTTGATATGACGCATGATTCCTTGCTGTGGGACCTGTATCCTCTGTCTGGGTGCTGGTCCCAAATAAATGAGAGTGGCCTTCTCCGGTGGTGGTTGATATGAGGCATGATTCCTTGCTGTGGGACCTCTCTCCTCTTTCTGGGTGCTGGTCCAAAATACATGAGAGTGGCCTTCTCCGGTGGTGGTTGATATGACGCATGATTCCTTGCTGTGGGACCTGTATCCTCTGTCTGGGTGCTGGTCCAAAATAAATGAGTGGCCTTCTCCGGTGGTGGTTGATATGAGGCATGATTCCTTGCTGTGGGACCTCTCTCCTCTGTCTGGGTGCTGGTCCTAAATAAATGAGAGTGGCCTTCTCCGGTGGTGGTTGATATGACGCATGATTCCTTGCTGTGGGACCTGTATCCTCTGTCTGGGTGCTGGTCCGAAATAAATGAGAGTGGCCTTCTCCAGTGGTGGGTGATATGACACATGATTCCTTGCTGTGGGACCTCTCTCCAATTGATATTGGTTAATTTTTATTTATTTTATTTTCCTATCTACATTTGTTTGCAGGGGATTTACCTACATTTTGCTGCCTTTTGCAGCCCTCTAGCCCTTTCCGGGAGTCTTTTACAGCCTTTTTAGTGCCCAAAAGTTCGGGTCCCCATTGACTTCTATGGGGTTCGGGTTCGGGATGAAGTTCGGGTTGAGTTCGGATCACGAACCCGGACATTTTCCGGAAGTTCGGCCGAACCTCTCGAACACGAACATCCAGGTGTTCGCTCATCTCTAATCATAAGTCATAAATTAGTTATTTTCATTAATGAGAATCACCTCAAGACCCAAATCTTTATCAGATAACTTACAGTCACAGTCAGGCTGCCTAAGGGAGTCTGCGGCTACTATGATGTTAGTTAATGTTAAATAAAGCTATACAACTCCACTTATTATTAATGTGAAATTACCCCAGTCTGTATTAGTGACAGTATGATGTGAGACATACTGGTGTGTGTCACATTCTCCAGCTCAATCTTCATCAGTGATGGTATGATGCTAGACAAACTGGGGTGCGTGATGTTCTCCAAAAAGTTGTGTGTACCCCAAAATAGTACCAATCAAACCGCCACTTCATCCCACAAAAAAAGCCCCTACAAAAGACAAATGCCCCCCCCCCCCAAAAAAAAAAATATATGGCTTTCAGAAAATGGAGACACAAACACATGATTTTTTTTCTTTCAAAAATGCTTTTATTGTGTAAAACTGAAATAAATTTAAAAAAGGAGACATAATAGGTATCACCACATCTATAGTGACCTGCTCTATAAAAATTTCACATGATCTCCCCCCTTTGGTCAGCTCACATCACAAAAAGTGTAATACCAACAATCAAAAAGTGATATGTATCCCTAATTAGTACCAATCAAACTGTAAACTCATCCTGCAAGAAATGAGCCCCTACAGAAGACAATCAACCCAAATTTTATATATATTTATATCTTTCCGAAAATGTAGACACAAAAAAATGCTTTTATTGTGTAAAACTGAAATAAAAATGAATGAATTTAAAAAGTAGACATATTAGATATCGCTACATCCGTAAAGACCTGCTGTATAAACATATCAGATGAACTTCCCCCTAAGCTGAATGCCATAAAAACTAAAATAAAATTTGTGCCAAATGTGGGGAGTCGCTCTGGTAGACAGCGGTGCGGGTGCAGTTTAGAGGCAAAACAAGGAGTCCAGATTGTGCATCAAACAGTGTTTTATTCACACTTGCACACCAGAAATGAAAACAGTCTCTTGGTGACAGTTCACACACAACAGAAATCATGTGGCAAAACCAAAAACAGGCCAACACAGGGTCCAGTCACCTTGGGTGGTTTAAGTGCGGGTTCACACCTAGCAGTCGGTTCAGCCGCAGGCGATTCCTCCTTCAGGTTGCAGGGAAACACCACCTTGCTGAGCTCCGTCCTCCAGCACAGAGAACTCCTCAGCCCTGTTAGCAGGCTCCAGGATAATCACACCAGACACAGCTGATGGCTGTGTTTTATACCCAGCCCAAAACTCGGACTGGACCGTGGGGAGCAGCCACCCACCCTACTCTTTAGCTGCTCCCAGTAAGAGCCGGCCCGGATCGGCTTTGCAGCCATGCTATTTAAAAGAG
The DNA here is from genome assembly GCA_033119425.1 of Bufotes viridis. Lineage (NCBI taxonomy): Eukaryota > Metazoa > Chordata > Amphibia > Anura > Bufonidae > Bufotes > Bufotes viridis. The sequence goes on along the minus strand of JAKVIS010000691.1, from coordinate 43,742 downwards.
TCAAAGCAGCACTAGCTGCTGCAGACAAAAACCCGGCTCTCACCTCACCGAGGCCAGCAACCTCGGTGACACGTACCTGCCATCGCATATGACACCTTGCACCTTACCACATACCCCCCTTTGTTCAACCCTGAGGGGTGAACACACGTAAGGCAGTGGACGCGGGACAGGGCATCTGCGTTGCCCTGCAAGCGGCCTGCCCTGTGTTCCACAGAAAACTTGAAATTTTGAAGAGATAGGAACCACCTGGTGACCCGAGCATTCCTCTCCTTGGCCTGACTCATCCATTTGAGGGGAATGGTCGGTCACCAGAGCGGAACCTCCTCCTAACAGGTAGTAGCGGAGAGATTCGAGTGCCCACTTGATAGCCAGGCACTCCCTCTCCACTATACTATATCTGGACTCGGCGGGACTGAGCTTACGGCTCAGGAAGACAACGGGATGTTCTTCCCCGTTGACCTCCTGAGACAGTACCGCACCGAGGCCTACCTCCGAGGCGTCGGTCTGTACGACAAACTCCTTGTTGAAGTCGGGTGTCACCAAAACCGGGGACCCACACAGGGCCGACTTCAACGCGGAGAAAGCCTCCTCCGCCTTCTCACTCCAGCTAAGCCTCCCAGACTTTCGCCCCTTCAACAGGTCTGTCAATGGCGCTGCTATTGTGGCAAAGTGGGGCACAAACCTCATGTAGTATCCTACAATCCCCAGGAACGACTTTACCTGCCTGGTGGTGACCGGTCGGGGCCAGTTACGAATGGCCTCTACCTTAGTTACCTGAGGTTTGATAACTCCCGCCCAATTACATATCCCAGATATTTTGTCTCCTCTAACCCTATGGAGCACTTCTTTGGGTTAGCGGTCAGTCCGGCTTTCCTCAGGGCATCCACTACCGCCTGCACCTTGGGTAAATGGCTTTCCCAGTCGGTGCTGTGGATGACTACATCATCTAAGTAGGCCGAGGCGTACCGGCGATGTGGTCGCAGCACTATGTCCATTAACCTTTGGAAAGTGGCGGGCGCCATGCAGGCCAAAGGGTAACACCTTGTAGTGATACAGGCCCTGCTGGGTAACAAATGCGGTTTTTCCTTAGCCGACTCCGTTAAGGGTACCTGCCAGTACCCTTTAGTGAGGTCCAGCACAGAAAAATAACGGGCTTGTCCTAAACTTTCAACAAGCTCGTCTACTCGGGGCATGGGATACGCGTCAAACTTGGATACTTCATTTAACTTGCGAAAGTCGTTGCAGAACCGTAACGTCCCATCCGGCTTGGGTATTAGGACTATGGGACTGGCCCACTCACTTTTCGACTCCTCAATGACATCGAGCTTCAACATTAACTGCACTTCCTCCGCGATGGCCCGCCGCCGAGCCTCGGGTACCCGGTATGGTTTTAACCGGACCTTGGCCTGAGGCTCAGTGGCGATGTCATGTCGGATGAGAGACGTGCGGCCAGGGAGGTCCGAGAACACATCCGTGTTCCGACTGAGAAACTCCCTGACTTCCTGAACTTGTTTGGAAGACAGGCTGTCTGCAATTTTACCGTGGTTACGGCTTCACAGGCCTCGAACTGTGGGGCTGGACCCTTTTCACCTAGAAGCCCTGGCCGGGGGCTGGGGTCGTCGGCCGCGTCCCTATCTTTCCACGGCTTAAGTAAATTCACGTGGTACACCTGCTCCGGCTTGCGCCGCCTGGCTGGTGTACTTTGTAATTTACTTCCCCTACTCTCGATCACCTCATAGGGGCCCTGCCACCTAGCTAGGAATTTGCTGTCAAGGGTGGGTACCAGAACCAAAACCCGATCTCCCGGATTGAAGTCCCGTACCTGAGCCTGACGATTGTACACCCTACTCTGGGCTTGTTGCGCTGCCTCCATATGCTCCCGGACCAAGGGCAACACCCTTTCCATCCGTTCCTGCATCTGGGCGACATACTCAATGACACTTTTGTGGGGGACAGGCTGTTGTTCCCATGCTTCCTTGGCGATATCCAACAGGCCCCGAGGGTGTCTGCCATAAAGCAGTTCGAAGGGCGAGAACCCAGTAGAGGCCTGGGGTACCTCTCGCACTGCGAACATGAGATAGGGCAGAAGCAGGTCCCAGTCCTTCCCATCTCTAGACACCACCCTCTTTAACATATTTTTAGAGTTTGGTTAAACCTCTCCACAAGACCGTCTGTTTGCGGATGGTAAACGGACGTCCGTAACTGCTTTATACGCAACAATTTACACAGTTCCCTCATTACTTTGGACATAAAAGGGGTCCCTTGGTCTGTCAGAACCTCTTTTGGCAGGCCCACATGGGAAAACATCTCCATTAACTCTTTGGCAATGAGCCTAGCTGAGGTATGTCGCAGAGGCACCGCCTCCGGATACCGAGTGGCATAGTCGAGAACTACCAGAATGTGTTGGTGGCCCCTGGCAGACTTTGGTACAGGCCCAATTAAATCCATAGCGACTCGCTCAAGCGGTACTTCAATAATTGGCAGAGGTACCAGAGGACTACGGAAATGTGGCTGGGGGCTAGTTACCTGACAGGTTGGACAGGACTTACAATAATCTTCTACCTCCTTGAACACACCGGGCCAATAAAACCGCTGCAGTATGCGGTCCTGGGTTTTCTGCCACCCCAGGTGTCCCCCAAGAACATGTTGGTGGGCAAGCTCCATGACAAGCTTGCGATACGCTGTGGGCACCACCAACTGTTCAACAGGTTCACCTCGGATTTGGTTCACCCGATACAACATATCCTGCAGAACAATAAATCGTGGGAACATTAATTCAGCCCCTGGTTTCTGGGGTTTACCATCAATTTCAGCACATTCTCCCAGGCCCTGGTGAGGGTTTGGTCCCGGTGTTGGGCGGTCCCAAAATTATCTCCGGAGACGTGGAGGTCTGCCAACTCAGGACCTGGTGGCAAGTCCTCCATGTCTCCCACCATTCACACTCAGTGGGGGTGTCTCCCCTCTATCACAGAAGTGGTGGTCACCCCTACCGCAGGCCCTTCGGACTCGGGCTCCCAGGGCTCTGGCCTCCCACAGGAACCAGGCCACTCTGCTAGGGTTACCCCTGTCTCAGGGCTATTAGTCACTTTCACCTCAGGCCATAGTGACGGAAAACCAGGGAAGTCTCTCCCAATTATTAGTTCATACGGTAGCTTGGCGGAGATCGCCACTTCACAAGTCCAGGTGCCGGCCGCCGTGGACAGAGACATTTCAGCAGTGGGATAGTCCTTTAAGTCTCCGTGTATGCACACCACCCCAACTTTCCGGCCCGTATACTGGGTGGGCTGTACCAGGGCAGCACTTACCAGGGTTACCAGGCTCCCTGAGTCCAACAGCGCCACTGCCAGGTTATCCCCGACTTGCACCTGGCACAGATGACGACTGTCCATTGTCTCGGGGATGCCGGTCGCACACAGTCTCCGGGCATACATGGAAGCCCGGTACCCATAATTAGTCTCCATGGGTTCCCCCACTGTGGACAGTTGGCCCTTATGTGTCCAGGCTCCCGACACTGCCAGCAGACCACTGGGGACGGATCTGCAAGAGGTACCTCCCGGGCGGGTTTGGCCGGCCGCCGGGACTGGGGTGGAGATTTGCGGGGTTTGACTGGCCCCCTCCCAAAGAACCCCCTGCAGGTTTCTGGTGGCCTCATATCGTTCCACCAGGTCGACCATCTCAAGGGCATTGGTGGGGATACCTGGCCGATCCAGTGTTGAAGGGGGTAAGGCAAGGCCCTCCAAAACATGTCAGCCAGCAGCCGGTCCAGCATAGCAGTCGGACTCAGAACCTCAGGCTGCAGCCATTTTTGCAACCTGTGCAGCAACTCATAGTACTGCGGCCTGGCGGGTTCAGCCACGTTAAAGTCCCACTGGTGGACACGCTGAGCCCGGACCAACACATTTACCCCCAGTCTGGCCAGGATCTCCCCCTTCACCGTGGAATAATCAGCAGCCTGGTCGTCTGCCAAATCAAAAAAAAACTTGCTGGGGTCCAGACGCCAGGAACGGAGCGACGACCTCTGCCCACTGTTCTCGGGGTAATTTCTCCCTCACGGCCACCTTCTCGAACACCGCCAGATAGGTCTCAACATCATCCGAGGGGTCATCTTAGGGATCGCGGCACGGACAGCTTTCCGGGCATCGTGGGCGCGGTGGGACGCTCCTGCCGCTTGCAACGCCATCACGTGCTGTAGCAGTAGCTGGTTGGTCTCCCGCTGCTGCACGTTAGCCTCTATGAGGGCTTTCACAGCCGCCTCCATTTTGTCGGGGATCACAGGCTGCAACTTTGCCGGCTTAATATAGGACATTCACTTTTGCTCAGCAAAAACAAAGTTCGGCGTTCACGCCAGCCTCACTGCGCATGCCCGCATCCGACACCAAATGTGGGGAGTCGCTCTGGTAGACAGCGGTGCGGGTGCAGTTTAGAGGCAAAACAAGGAGTCCAGATTGTGCATCAAACAGTGTTTTATTCACACTTGCACACCAGAAATGAAAACAGTCTCTTGGTGACAGTTCACACACAACAGAAATCATGTGGCAAAACCAAAAACAGGCCAACACAGGGTCCAGTCACCTTGGGTGGTTTAAGTGCGGGTTCACACCTAGCAGTCGGTTCAGCCGCAGGCGATTCCTCCTTCAGGTTGCAGGGAAACACCACCTTGCTGAGCTCCGTCCTCCAGCACAGAGAACTCCTCAACCCTGTTAGCAGGCTCCAGGATAATCACACCAGACACAGCTGATGGCTGTGTTTTATACCCAGCCCAAAACTCGGACTGGACCGTGGGGAGCAGCCACCCACCCTACTCTTTAGCTGCTCCCAGTAAGAGCCGGCCCGGATCGGCTTTGCAGCCATGCTATTTAAAAGAGTCAAAACAGCACTAGCTGCTGCAGACAAAAACCCGGCTCTCACCTCACCGAGGCCAGCAACCTCGGTGACACGTACCTGCCATCGCATATGACACCTTGCACCTTACCACACAAAATAAAGAAAAATTTGGTCACCCTGCCCCATAAAGTGTAATATTGAATTATCAAAAAATCATATGTACCCAAAATGGTACCGATAAAATTTTAAGTACAAAAAATGACCCCCCCCCCACACAAGACAATTGGAGACAAAGACACATGAAACAAAAAAACTAATAAAAGTAGACTTATCTGATACTGTCGCTTTCATAACAAGTTGCTCTATGAAAATAGCACATGACCTAACCTGTCAGGTAAACATTGTAAAAAACAAAAAATAAAAACTGTGCCAGAACAGCCATTTTTTGTTACCTTGGCACACAAAAGGTGTAATATAGAGAGGTCAAAAATCATATGTACCCTCAAATAGTATAAATAAAACTGTCACCTTATCCCATAGTTTCCAAAATGGGGTAGTTTCTACTGTAGGGTGCAGGAGGAGCCTTCAAATATGACTTGGTGCCTAAAAACCAGCCCACTAAAATCTACCCTCCAAAAACCATATGGCACGCCTTTAATTTTGCACCCTGCAAGGCACCCATACAATAGTTTATGACCAAATATGGGGAGTTTTTGTAAACTGCAGAAACAAATGTTGAGTTTTGTTTGGCTGTTACCTCTTTATGTGTTACAGGAAAAAATGCATTGAATTTGAAAATCTGCAAAAAAATCTCCATTTTCCTAAAGGGTTAACAAAGTTTATAAAATCAGTTTTAAATACCTTGATGGGTGTAGTTTGTAAAATGGTGTCATCTATGGGTGGTTTATATTATGCTGGCCCCAAAAAGTGACTTCATAACAGAGATCAGCAACCTCTGGCACTAGAGTTGTAGTTTAACTACAGCTCCCAGCATGCTCCATTCACTTCTATGGGATTTCTGAGAACAACTAAGCAATTTTGCATGCTGGGAGTTGTAGTTTCACCACAGCTGGAGTGCCGGAGGCTGCTGATCCCTGTCATAACTGAACTGGTCCTTAAAAAGCCTTCTAATGTCCTAATAAATAAAATGACATTTACAAAATGATGCCAACATAAATTAGACATATGGGGAATATAAAGTAATAACTATTTTATCAGGTAACACTATCTGCCTTAAAAGCGGAGAAATTAAAATTTAGAAAATTGTGAATTTTTTTCAATTTTTGGATCAGTGAAAAATGACCCTTGGGCGAATGCTGGCATTTTTATATCGCAGCCTGCGATGTTTGAGCGGGGAGGGACCGGGAGGAGGAGCTGGGAGCAGGCAATTGCGGCGGGGCCGGTGCGTTCACTGTGCTCTGGCCCCGCCACTCACAGTCCTGCACTATAAAGTTATAAATGTCCCCTCATTCATAAAATGTCCCCTCAATCAATAAAACATGCCCCCTCACCTATTACTGTAGTTACCGGTACATAGTAAGAGCTTACGAATAAAGCGGGCAGGACGGCTGGGCACACGGCAGCGTGACTCCCTGATGTCACGTGCCCACGCTGCCTACTTTATGAATGAAGCAGGCGGCGCAGGCACGTGACGTCAGTGAGTCACGCTGCCGTCCGCCCAGCAGGCCTGCCCGCATTATCCGTAAGCTCTTACTATGTACCGGTAACTACAGTAATATGTGAGGGGGCATGTTTTATTGAATGAGGGGACATTTTATAACTTTATAGTGCAGGACTGTGAGCAGCAGGATGGGGGGGATCTGTGGATGGCACTGTTATGGGGTGGGGGTCTGTGGATGACACAACAGTGCCATCCACAGATCCCCCATCACAGTGCCATCCACAGATCCCCAATCACAGTGCCATCCACAGATCCCCCATAATAGTGCCATCCACAGATCCCCAATCACAGTGCCATCCACAGATCCCCCATAATAGTGCCATCCACAGATCCCCCATAATAGTGCCATCCACAGATCCCCCATAATAGTGCCATCCACAGATCCCTCATCACAGTGCCATCCACAGATCCCCCATAACAGTGCCATCCACAGATCCCCATCACAGTGCCATCCACAGATCCCCCATCACAGTGCCATCCACATATCCCCCATCACAGTGCCATCCAACAGATCCCAATAACAGTGCCATCCACAGATTCCTCATCACAGTACCATCCACAGATCCCCCATAACAGTGCCATCCACAGATCCCCATCACAGTGCCATCCACAGATCCTCTATCACAGTGCCATCCACATATCCCCCATCACAGTGCCATCCACAGATCCCCCATCACAGTGCCATCCACAGATCCCCCATCAGTAGTGCCATCCACAGATCCCCTATCACAGTGCCAACCACAGATCCCCCATCACAGTGCCATCCACAGATTCCCCATAACAGTGTCATCCCCCAGATCCTCCCATAACAGTGTCCGTCACAGATCCCTCCCCATAATAGTGCCATCCACAGATTCACCATAAGTGTCATCCCAAGATCCCCATAACCGTGTCATCCCCAGACAAGGCGCCCATACAATAGTTTATGACCAAATATGGGGAGTTTTTGTAAACTGCAGAAACAGATGTTGAGTTTTGTTTGGCTGTTACCTCTTTATGTGTTACAGGAAAAAATGCATTTAATTTGAAAATCTGCAAAAAAATCTCCATTTTCCTAAAGGGTTAACAAAGTTTATAAAATCAGTTTTAAATACCTTGATGGGTGTCATCTATGGGTGGTTTATATTATACTGGCCCCAAAAAGTGACTTCATAACAGAGATCAGCAACCTCTGGCACTAGAGTTGTAGTTTAACTACAGCTCCCAGCATGCTCCATTCACTTCTATGGGATTTCTGAGAACAACTAAGCAATTTTGCATGCTGGGAGTTGTAGTTTCACCACAGCTGGAGTGCCGGAGGCTGCTGATCCCTGTCATAACAGATCTGGTTTTTAAAAAGCCTTCTAATGTCCTAATAAATAAAATGACATTTACAAAATGATGCCAACATAAATTAGACATATGGGGAATATAAAGTAATAACTATTTTATCAGGTATCACTATCTGCCTTAAAAGCGGAGAAATTAAAATTTAGAAAATTGTGAATTTTCTTCAATTTTTGGTACATTTAGGATTTTTTTTTATACATAAATGGGAAATATACCATATTTTTCGCCCCATAAGATGCACTTTTCCCCCAAAAAAATTGGTGAAAAATGTCCCTGGGGCGAATGCTGACATTTTTATATCGCAGCCTGCGATGTTTGAGCGGGGAGGGACCGGGAGGAGGAGCTGGGAGCAGGCAATTGCGGCGGGGCCGGTGCGTTCACTGTGCTCCGGCCCCGCCGCTCACAGTCCTGCACTATAAAGTTATAAAATGTCCCCTCATTCATAAAATGTCCCCTCATTCAATAAAACATGCCCCCTCACTTATTACTGTAGTTACCGGTACATAGTAAGAGCTTACGAATAAAGCGGGCAGGCCTGCTGGGCGGACGGCAGCGTGACTCCCTGATGTCACGTGCCCACGCTGCCTACTTTATGAATGAAGCAGGCGGCGCAGGCACGTGACATCAGTGAGTCACGCTGCCGTCCGCCCAGCCGGCCTGCCCACATTATCCGTAAGCTCTTACTATGTATGGGTAACTACAGTAATAAGTGAGGGGGCATGTTTTATTGAATGAGGGGACATTTTATAACTTTATAGTGCAGGACTGTGAGCGGCAGGATGGGGGGATCTGTGGATGGCACTGTTATGGGGTGGGGGTCTGTGGATGACACAACAGTGCCATCCACAGATCCCCCATCACAGTGCCATCCACAGATCCCCCATCACAGTGCCATCCACAGATCCCCCATCACACTGCCATCCACAGATCCCCAATCACAGTGCCATCCACAGATCCCCCATAATAGTGCCATCCACAGATCCCCCATAATAGTGCCATCCACAGATCCCCCATAATAGTGCCATCCACAGATCCCTCATCACAGTGCCATCCACAGATCCCCCATAACAGTGCCATCCACAGATCCCCATCACAGTGCCATCCACAGATCCCCTATCACAGTGCCATCCACATATCCCCCATCACAGTGCCATCCAACAGATCCCAATAACAGTGCCATCCACAGATTCCTCATCACAGTACCATCCACAGATCCCCCATAACAGTGCCATCCACAGATCCCCATCACAGTGCCATCCACAGATCCTCTATCACAGTGCCATCCACATATCCCCCATCACAGTGCCATCCACAGATCCCCCATCACAGTGCCATCCACAGATCCCCCATAGTAGTGCCATCCACAGATCCCCTATCACAGTGCCAACCACAGATCCCCCATCACAGTGCCATCCACAGATTCCCCATAACAGTGTCATCCCCAGATCCTCCATAACAGTGTCCGTCACAGATCCCCCCATAATAGTGCCATCCACAGATTCACCATAAGTGTCATCCCAAGATCCCCCATAACCGTGTCATCCCCAGATCCCCCATAACAGTTCCATACACAGATCCCCAGTAATAGTGTCATGCACAGACCACCATTAGTTCCAAACCCACCAATAACACACCTTTTGGTTAAAAATGTTTTTTTTCTTATTTTCTTCCTCAAAAATCTAGGCGAGTCTTATGGGCCGGTGCGTCTTATAGGGAGAAAAATACGGTATCTACTCAAATATACCAGTGCTGGAAATAAATTTTATCGTGCTTCCGTTCATTTCTATGGGCAGACGTAAATAGCCGAGCCAGCGCTCAGCTATTTTCGGCGGCCCTATTGAAATGAATGGAGGGCGGCATCCCACCTACAAGTAGAACGGAGTGGGGAGAGCTGGTTTCCCGGGATCCATCCACCACCAAGCGCTGCTCCCATAGAAGTGTACATGCGCAGCCCCTGCTCCCGTTTATTTCTATGGGGCAGACGGAAATAGCCAAGGAAATAGTGTGCCCTCCTTAAATTTCCCTTCTCCGTTCTTGTGGTAGGTGTGGGTCCCAGAGGTGGGACTTCCACCTATCAGACAATGGGAGCACATCAATGCCATATGCCCCCATTGTATGTGATGGTAAAACCCCTTTAAATCCCAAAATGTATTAATATTCAATACGTGATCACAAAAAATGTTAAAAACCATTACAAACAACGTTTACAGCAACAATAATTAATAAGCCTCCACCTCCCACCTTCCATTGTATTTCAGTAAGGTTGCATTCACACGGGCGAGTTTTCCGCGTGGGTGCAATGCGTGATGTGAACGCATTGCACTCGCACTGAATCCGGACCCATTCATTTCTATGGGGCTATGCACATGAGCGGTGATTTTCACGCATCACTTCTGCGTTGCGTGAAAATCGCAGCATGCTCTATATTCTGCGTTTTTCATGCAACGCAGGCCCCATAGAAGTGAATGGGGCTGCAGGTAAATCGCAAGCATCCGCAACAAGTGCGGATACAGTGCGATTTTCCCGTATGGTTGCTAAGCGACGGGACCTGACCTCTATTATTTTCCCTTATTACACGGTTAGAAGGGAAAATAATAGCATTCTTAATAAAGAATGCTTTGTAGAATGTTGATTAGGGGTTAAACCTAAAAAACCTAACTTACCTTAGCCACTTGAGCGCATAGTTAGCAATCTCTCTTCATGCTTTAGCTGTAGTCTAAAGGACCTGTGGTGACGTCACATCACATGGTACAATCACATGGTCCATCACGGACCATGTATTTAAGGGAAAAAAATAAAATCTCCAGAATACTGAACCCGAAACCGGACTTCAGTGATGAAGTCTGGCTTCGGGTCTGGGTACCAAACATGGCGATTTTTCACACGCGTGTGCAAAACGCATTACAAAGGTTTGCACACGCGCGGAAAAATCGTGCATATTCCCGCAACGCACCCGCATCCAATCTGGGCATCAAACATGACGCCCGTGTGAACCCAGCCTAAGAGAAAATACCAAATACATAAACAAAAATTTGATGAATTTCTAAGGTGACCAGTGTGCAAAAAGTGCAGGTGAGAACCCTTGATACACTTGGAGCTCTGGTTCTTCCTCTACAGCTGATGTGTGACACTGGTATCTATTGTAATCACAAAACTTGGACATCATCATGCTCGCCACAAGTTGTTTGGTGGGTTTTCTTCAATCATGGCCTCTCCACGATCAAGTGGATGAGGTAAGTATAATTATTTTATTTTTATTAATTTTTTTAACAGCGGATTAACCACCTGAGATGAATGTGAGTCTCCGATGCTGCGATCAGCGATCTCCATTCCCCATCACACACACCCGCTCCATACAATGGAAAGTAATTTGTGATGAAGTAAGGCTACTTTCACATCTGCAATTTCCTTTCTGGTTTTGAGATCCGGTGGAGGAAAAGGCTTCAATTTTGTCGCAATTCATTGTCAATGGGGGCAAAACTGAACAAATCGGAACGGAGTGCACCAGAATACATTCCGTTCCGGTTTGTTGCGTTGTGTGACCAGACAAAAAACGCTGCAAACTACGGTTTTGTGACCAGTTTGCAAAACCAAACAAGCTGGATCTGGCACTAAAAACAATGTAAGTCAATAGTGGCAGATCCATTTTTTCGGACAGCCGCATCCAAACAGAACGGATGTAGCCTGTTGTATTAAATCAAACTGAGGCATTTTCTTCTGGTTTTGAGATCCTTTGTCGGACCTCAAAACCGGAAAGGAAAATCGCAGATATAAAATATTTATCTCATATTTATCTAATATAAACTTTTTTTTAGTATGGTGACAGGTCCTCTTTAAAGAGAATGTGTTATCGGAAAATGATTATGGGGGAGATTTATCAAGACCAGCGCTTTCTGCACCAGACTGAGACCTCATTGTAAAATTGTCACAACCTCCAGCAGTCCGTATGCCTAAACAAAAACCTATCACTACTCAAAGCTGCTGTAGACTTCTGGCTTTTCTGATAGAAATCTGTTGCAAATTAAGTTAAAATTGTCATGGCTGCTGGTCACGCCCCTCCACTAACCCCTTGTCATGTTCCCTTTAGGAAAAATGTTGATGGCAGGAGAAAAAGTAGGAGATGCAACATTTTTTTTAAAGTTGCCGTTAAAAAGTGGCAAACACATATTTTGCAACTTTTTAACAACACTTTTAAGAAACAAGGGTGATGATAAATACCCTCGCCCCATTTATTTAAATAAGGTTTTTATGTAAAACATATTTCAGTACAATTTGGGGCTTTTTTTTTACATTTTTTATGTCTACCTATAGTTAAAAAAAAATCTTTGTGTTGCTTTTGCACTGGCCACTAGGCCTGATAATTTGTCAAGAATGTGTATTTAGATCAATGTGTTAAGGGCCCTTTGCACAGGCCTACAATTGGACAGATTATCGCTAACGAGAATTACTAGTACTGCTCGTTAACAATGATCTTGCGGTGCAAATGCATCGCCGATTACCAGATGAACGAATAATTGGATCTTTTGTGCAGTATAAAAGATCATTGTTTCGCAGCGACAGATCCTTTCCGACAATTAGTGATGAGAGAATTAACTTCGGATGAAACATCTGAAGTTGATTCGCATAGAACTTCTCTCTAATACTGTATGGAGCAGGAGCTCCGTACAGTATTAGAATGTATTGACTTGGATGTGCCGAAGTTATTGCTTCAAACAGTCTTGCAATAACTTAAAGAGGACCTTTCACCGGTCCAAAGTTTGTTAGTGAAAGGTATGTACATGCAGAGCGGCACCCAGGGATGTCTCTGCACTTACTTGTATCCCTGGGTGCCGCTCCATTCGCCTGCTGTAGACCCCAGTACCGGCGCACGTGCTGCTGATAATTTTGCCTTGGGCGGAGACATCCTCTTTTGCCCTGGGCGTCTCCTTCTCCCAGGCTGGAGGGCTGGCCAATCGCAGCACTCAGCTCATATCCTGCAACCTCCCAGGATAAGCAGGCGAATAGAGATGGCCCGAACTATCCGCCGGCGAACAGTTCCCGGCGAACGTAGCTTGTTCGCGTTCACCGCAGCGGGCGAACACATGCGATGTTCGGTCCGCCCCCTATACATCATCATTGAGTAAACTTTGACCCTTTACCTCACAGTCAGCAGACATATTCCAGGCAATCAGCAGCATACCCTCCCTCCCAGACCCTCCCATCTCCTGAACAGCATCCATTTTAGATTCAGTTGGAAGCTGCAGTCTTAGTGAGATGAGGGAGAGTGTAGTTGCTGCTGATTTAATAGGGAAATCGATAGCTAGGCTAGTGAATTCAGTGTCCACTCCAGTCCTGAAAGACTCATCTGATCTCTGCTGTAAGGACAGCGTCCTGACAGCACCCCAAAAAGCCCATTTTAGGGCTGCAACATTAGTCTGCTTTTTTTTTTTTCTTTATATACATATTGCAGTTGCCTGGCCTGCCTGTGTGTGAGGAGCTGCAGGCCCACAGACTGTAGTGTGCCCACTGCCAGTGCCCAATCCTGTCATCCCGTGTGGCACAGGACTTTGCATCAAAAAAAGGCATTTAATTTTTACACTTTAGTGTAATTTCAGTTGCTTGCCTGCTAGTGTGTGTCAGGCCGACTTCCACTGACTGTAGTGTGCCCACTGCCAGTGCCCACCCCTGTCGTCCCGTGTGGCACAGGACTTTGCATCAAAAAAAGGCATTTCATTTTTACACTTTAGTGTAATTTCAGTTGCTTGCCTGCTGCCAGTGTGTGTCAGGCCCACTTCCACTGACTGTAGTGTGCCCACTGCCAGTGCCAACCACTGATACCGGGAGGCACAGTAGCTTGCCAATAAATAAAGCATTTAATTTTTAGCCAGTAGTCTAAATTCAGTTGCTTGCCTGCTGCCAGTGAGTGTCAGGCCCACTTCCACTGACTGTAGTGTGCCCACTGCCAGTGCCCACCACTGATACCGGGTGGCACAGTCGCTTGCCGATAAATAAAGCATTTCACTTTTAGACAGTAGTCTAAATTCAGTTGCTTGCCTGCTGCCAGCGTGTGTCAGGCCCACTTCCACAGACTGTAGTGTGCCCACTGCCAGTGCCAACAACTGATACCGGGTGGCACAGTAGCTTGCCGATAAATAAAGCATTTAATTTTTAGACAGTAGTCTAACTTCAGTTGCTTGCTTGCTGCCAGTTTGTGTCAGGCCCACTTCCACAGACTGTAGTGTGCCCACTGCCAGTGCCCACCACTGATACCGGGTGGCACAGGGCACAGTAGCTTGCCGATAAATAAAGCATTTAATTTTTAGACAGTAGTCTAACTTCAGTTGCTTGCCTGCTGCCAGTGTGTGTCAGGCCCACTTCCACAGACTGTAGTGTGCCCACTGCCAGTGCCAACCACTGATACCGGGTGGCACAGTAGCTTGCCGATAAATAAGGCATTTAATTTTTAGACAGTAGTCTAATTTTAGTTGCTTGCCTGCTGCCAGTGTGTGTCAGGACCACTTTCACAGACTGTAGTGTGCCCACTGCCAGTGCCAACCACTGATACCGGGTGGCACAGTAGCTTGCCAATAAATAAAGCATTTAATTTTTAGACAGTAGTCTAATTTCAGTTGCTTGCCTGCTGCCAGTGAGTGTCAGGCCCACTTCCACTGACTGTAGTGTGGCCACTGCCAGTGCCCACCACTGATACCGGGTGGCACAGTACCTAGCACGCGTAGTACCACTTATCAAAAAAAATGACAGGCAGAGGCAGGCCACCCCACAGGGGCCGTCGTGGTCGTGGTGCTGTGATTTCCACTGTCCCTGGAATAATGCCTACTGTTCAGAGACCACGTACCCTGAACTCGAAAAATTCTGAGGACATAGTTGACTGGTTTAGACAGGACACCCAATCTTCAGCAGCTTCCGCTAAGAACCTTGATGCACCATCCTCCTCCAGCTCAGCTTCGGTCACTTGTTCTTAAGTTACCACGCACCCACCCGCCGCCACCACCACCATTACCACCACAGCCACCACAGCCGCTTCACTTGATCCGTCAGAGGAGTTATTTACACATCAGTTGGATGCAATTAGTGATGCGCAACCATTATTGCCAGATGTTGTAGATTACAGGGATATGTCTCAGTCAGGCAGGATTACACACATGGACGTACAGTGTGATGATGATGATGTTGTACCCGCTGCTGCTTCCTTTGCTGAGGTGTCAGATACAAGTGAAGCGGTTGATGATGACGATGTGTCCACGGATGCCACGTGGGTGCCTGCTCGAAGAGAAGAAGAGGGGGAAAGTTCAGAAGGGGATACAGAGAGAATAAGGAGACGAGTTGGAAGCAGGGGGAGGTCGTCGCAAGGAGTTAGTGGCACAATCAGACAGCATGTATCGGCACCCGGGGTCAGCCAGACAGCACGCCAGTCAACACATGCTGTTGCCACCACCAGAATGCCGTCATTGCAAAGCTCAGCAGTGTGGCAGTTTTTTTGTGTGTCTGCCTCTGATAACAGCAATGCCATTTGCAACCTGTGCTAAAAGAAACTGAGTCGTGGGAAGTCCAATACCCAACTTGGTACAACTGCTTTTCGAAGGCGCATGATCTCACATCACAAATGCCTATGGGATCAACACATGAGTAGAGATGAGCGAACACCTGGATGTTCGGGTTCGAGAGGTTCGGCCGAACTTCCGGAAAATGTCCGGGTTCGTGATCCGAACTCACCCCGAACTTCATCCCGAACCGGAACCCCATAGAAGTCAATGGGGACCCGAACTTTTGGGCACTAAAAAGGCTGTAAAAGACTCCCGGAAAGGGCTAGAGGGCTGCAAAAGGCAGCAAAATGTAGGTAAATCCCCTGGAAACAAATGTAGATAGGGAAATGATGACTTAACATAAAATAAATAAAAATTAACCAATATTAATTGGAGTTAGGTCCCATAGCACAGAATCAGGCTTCAAATCACCCACCAATGGAGAAGGTCGCTTACTATTATTTCGACCCCAGCATCCAGACAAAGGAGAGAGGTCCCACAGCAGAGAATCTGGCATCATATCAACCACCACAGGAGAAGGCCACTTTCATTGACTTAGGCCTTAACACCCAGACAGAGGAGACATGTCAGATAGCACAAGCATTACATTTATACCATCCAGCACAGGAGAAGGCCACTTTTAGATACTTTGACCCCTGCACCCAGAAAGAGGAGAGAGGCCCCACAGCACATATTCAGGCATCATATCACCCACCACAGGAATAGGCCACCATTTAGTTAATTTGACCACTGCACCCATGTCAGATGGTACAAGCATCAGTTTTACATCACCCAGCACAAGAGAAGGCCACTTTTAGAGACTTTGACCCCTGCACCCAGACGGAGGAGAGAGGCTTCACAGCAGAGAATCAGGCATTTAGATCACCCACCACAGGAGTAGGCCACCTTTTGTTTCTTTGACCCCTGCACCCAGAAAGAGGAGAGAGGTCCCACAGCAGGGAATCAGGCATTTAGATCACCCACCACAGGAGAAGGCTGCTTTCAGTGACTTTGGCCCCCTGCACCCACACAAAGGAGACATGTTAGACAGCACAAGTATAACATTCATATCACCCAGCACAGGAGAAGGACACTTTCATGTACTTTGGCCCCGGCACCCAGACAGAGGGAAGGTTCATTCAACTCTGGGTTGCACCCCAAGATCCTAGTTAATTTCAAAAATTGATTTTTCAATGAAGAAGTGGCCAGGAGTACAAGACAACATGGTTTAAGGCAGTTATTAAGGACTACTCTGCACAAGGGAGGGTCAGGTCTTGTGGGATCCATGCCTGGTTCATTTTTATAAACGTCAGCTTGTCCACGTTGGCTGCGGACAGGCGGCTGCTTTTGTCAGTAATGACGCCCCCTGCCGCGCTGAATACACGTTCAGATAAAACGCTGGCCGCCGGGCAGGACAGCACCTCCAAGGCATAACATGCTAATTCTGGCCACGTGGACAATTTGGAAACCCTGAAGTTGAATGGGGCCGAACCATCCGTCAGTACGTGGAGTTGTGTGCAGACGTACTGTTCAACCAGGTTAGTGAAATGTTGCCTCCTGCTAACACGTTCCGTATCAGGTGGTGGGGCAGTTAGCTGTGGCGTGGAGACAAAACTTTTCCACATTTCTGCCATGCTAACCCTGCCCTCAGAAGAGCTGGCCGTCACACTGCTGCATGGGCGACCTCTAGCTCCTCCTCTGCCTTGGCCTTGGCCTTCCACCTGTTCCCCTGTGACAGTTGGGAATGCTCTCAGGAGCGAGTCTACCAGCGTGCGCTTGTACTCGCGCATCTTTCTGTCACGCTCCAGTGCAGGAAGTAAAGTGGGCACATTGTCTTTGTACCATGGATCCAGCAGGGTGGCCACCCAGTAGTCAGCACACGTTAAAATGTGGGCAACTCTGCCGTCGTTGCGCAGGCACTGCAGCATATAATCGCTCATGTGTGCCAGGCTCCCCAGAGGTAAGGACAAGCTGTCCTCTGTGGGAGGCGTATCGTCATCATCCTCTGTATCCCCCCAGCCACGAACCCGCACCAGGGATGTGCCTGCGCTGTGCTGGGTGCCACCCGCTGTGAACCTGCTTCATCCTCATCCTCCTCCACCTCCTCCTCATCCTCCTCGTCCTCCAGTAGTGGTCCCTGGCTGGCCACATTTGTACCTGCCCTCTGCTGTTGCAAAAAACCTCCCTCTGAGCCACTTCTAACAGACTGGCCTGAAAGTGCTAAAAATGACCCGTCATCCTCCTCCTCCTCCTCCTGGCCCTGGCCCACCTCCTCTTCCATCATCGCCCTAAGCGTTTTCTCTAGGAGACATAGAATTGGTATTGTCACGCTGATAACAGTGGCATCGCCACTGGCCATGTTGGTGGCGTACTCTAAACAGCGCAACAGGGCACACAGGTCTCGCATGGAGGCCCAATCATTGGTGGTGAAGTGGTGCTGTTCCGCAGTGCGACTGACCCGTGCGTGCTGCAGCTGAAACTTCACTATGGCCTGCTGCTGCTCGCACAGTCTCTCCAGCATGTGCAAGGTGGAGTTCCACCGGGTGGGCACGTCGCATATTAGGCGGTGAGCGGGAAGGCCGAGTTCCGCTGTAGCGCTGACAGGCGAGCAGCGGCAGGATGTGAACGCCGGAAGCGCGCACAGACGGCCCGCACTTTATGCAGCAGCTCTGACATGTCTGGGTAGTTGTGAATGAACTTTTGCACCACCAAATTCAGCACATGTGCCAGGCAAGGGATGTGCGTCAAACCAGCTAGTCCCAGAGCTGCCACGAGATTTCGCCCATTATCGCACACCACCAGGCCGGGCTTGAGGCCCACCGGCAGCAACCACTGGTCGGTCTGTTGTTCAATACCCCGCCACAACTCCTGCGCGGTGTGGGGCCTGTCCCCCAAACATATGAGTTTCAGAATGGCCTGCTGACGTTTACCCCGGGCTGTGCTGAAGTTGGTGGTGAAGGTGTGTCGCTGACTGGATGAGCTGGTGGAAGCAGAGGAGGAGGAGGAAGAAGCCGAGTAGGAGGAGGAGGCTACAGGAGGCAAAGAATGATGCCCTGTGATCCTTGGCGGCTGAAGGACGTGCGCCAAGGAACTCTCCGCCTGGGGCCCAGCCGCCACTACATTTACCCAGTGTGCAGTTAGGGAGATATAGCGTCCCTGGCCGTGCTTACTGGTCCACGTATCTGTGGTTAGTTGGACCTTGCCACAAATGGCGTTGCGCAGTGCACACTTGATTTTATCGGACACTTGCATGTGCAGGGAATGCACGGCTGTCTTGGAGAAGTAGTGGCGGCTGGGAACCACATACTGGGGGACAGCTATGGCCATCAGCTGTTTGAAGCTGTCTGTGTCCACCAGCCGGAATGACAGCATTTCAAAGGCCAGTAGTTTAGAAATACTGGCATTCAGGCCAAGGGCTCGAGGGTGACTAGGTGGGAATTTGCGCTTCCTCTCAAAGGTTTGAGAGATGGAGAGCTGAACGCTGCTGTGTGAAATAGTGGAGACGCTAATTGACGGTGGTGGTGGTGGTGGTGGTGTCGGTGGCACATCTTCTGTTTCCTGCTTGGCAGGTGGCAACATTCCTCTCGAGGCGAAAGCCGAGGCAGCAGCGGTAGAGGGAGCAGGGGGAGCCTGAGCGGGTTCCTTGTTTTTAAGGTGTGTACTCCACTGCAGTTCATGCTTTGCATGTAGATGCCTGATCAAGCAGGTGGTGCTCAGGTTAAGAACGTTAATGCCTCGCCTCATGGTCTGATGGCACAGCGTGCAAACCACTCTGGTCTTGTCCTCAGCACATTGTTTGAAGAAGTGCCATGCCAGGGAACTCCTTGAAGATGCCTTTGGGGTGCTGGGTCCCTGTTGGCGCTGGCCAATAGCAGGCAAACTCTCTGGACGGCGGCTGTTCTGCTTTTGCCCCCTGCTCCCTCTTTGGCTTCGCTGTTGTTTCGGTCTCACCACTGCCTCTTCCTCTGAACTATTTAAGTCAGCGGCACGACCTTCAGGGGTGATGTGACAGACTGATGGGCTTGGTACCTGCTCAGGCCTTACCATCCTCATAACGGCATTGGGCCCCACCAAATATCGCTTTAAATTCTGCCGGCTACTTGAGGGAGTTGGTTCACTACTTTGTGCGCCTGAGGCCGAACAGCCACGTCCTCTGCCAGCAACAGAGGCTCCACGGACACCACCACGACCGCGTCCTCGTCCCTTAATAGAATGTTTCCTCATTGTTGCGATTCAACTCGCTCCACAATAAAATATATTATTTTTTAGTACCAAAATTCCCACACTGGAAGATATAATTCCTTTTTCCGGTATTAATTACAAGAAAACTGCTGCAAATTGGACACCAGAATTTTTAAAATGCTAGTTTTGGTACATAGTTCCCACACGGGGAGATATAATTCCTTTTTACAGGAGTAAAAACGTGCGGCCTACTGTTTCTGGTGTAACTAACACCAGATTGATTAAATTGGCCTTTTTTTCACCAAAATTACAACACTGGACAATGTAATGCCTTTTTCAGGTATTAATTCCTTTTTACAGGAGTAAAAACGTGAGGCCTACTGTTTCTGGTGTACCTAACACCAGATTGATTAAATTGGCCTTTTTTTCACCAAAATTACAACACTGGACAATGTAATGCCTTTTTAAGGTATTAATTCCTTTTTACAGGAGTAAAAACGTGAGGTCTACTGTTTCTGGTGTACCTAACACCAGATTGATTAAATTGGCCTTTTTTTCACCAAAATTATAACACTGGACAATGTAATGCCTTTTTCAGGTATTAATTGCAAGAAGACTGCTGCTAATTGGACACCAGAATTTTTAAAATGCTAGTTTGTGTACATAAATTCCCACACTGGAAGATATAATTCCTTTTTCCGGTATTAATTACAAGAAAACTGCTGCAAATTGGACACCAGAATTTTTAATATGCTAGTTTTGGTACATAGTTCCCATACGGGGAGATATAATTCCTTTTTACAGGAGTAAAAACGTGCGTCCTACTGTTTCTGGTCTAACTAACACCAGATTGATTAAATTGGCCTTTTTTCACCAAAATACAACACTACAACACTGGCATCAGCTGTTTAACTGTCTGTGTTACAGGAATGACAGCTTTAATGGCCAGAGTTTTGAAATGCTGGCTTAGGTCAAAACTCAGAGTACTGGTGAGATTTCACTCCTTTCAGGTTTGAGAGATAGATAAACTGCTGTGAAATTGGACACCAGAATTGTAGTATGCTAGTGTTGGTACACTTAGTTCCTGCTGGCAGGTGGCAATTATTCCTCTACAGGCGAAAGCTGAGGCAACAGCTGGGAGCAGTAGCTAGACTGGTTCCTGTTTTAAGGTGTTTCACTGCAGTTCACACTTGACATGTAATGCCTGATCAAGCAGATCGTGTTCAGGATAAACGTGATGCCTGCTCTGGTCTGATGTCACGCGTGCAACACCTGGCTGTCTCAGACATTGATTGAAGACTGCTGCCCTGCCTTTTTTCCACCAAAATTATAACACTGGACAATGTAATGCCTTTTCAGGTATTAATTGCAAGAAGACTGCTGCTAATTGGACACCAGAATTTTTAAATGCTAGTTTGTGTACATAAATTCCCACACTGGAAGATATAATTCTCTTTTTCCGGTATTAATTACAAGAAAACTGCTGCAAATTGGACACCAGAATTTTTAATATGCTAGTTTTGGTACATAGTTCCCATACGGGAGATATAATTCCTTTTACAGGAGTAAAACGTGAGGCCTACTGTTTCTGGTCTAACTAACACCAGATTGATTAAATTGGCCTTTTTTCACCAAAATTACAACACTGGACAATGTAATGCCTTTTTCAGGTATTAATTCCTTTATAGGAGTATAAACGTGAGGCTACTAGTTTCTGTGCATCCACCAGCAGATTGATTAAATTGGCTCTTTTTCACCAAAATTACAACACTGGACAATGTAATGCCTTTTTCAGGTATTAATTCCTTTTTACAGGAGTAAAAACGTGAGGCCTACTGTTTCTGGTGTACCTAACACCAGATTGATTAAATTGGCCTTTTTTTCACCAAAATTTCAACACTGGACAATGTAATGCCTTTTTCAGGTATTAATTGCAAGAAGACTGCTGCTCATTGGACACCAGAATTTTTAAAAGGCTAGTTTGTGTACATAAATTCCCACACTGGAAGATATAATTCCTTTTTCCGGTATTAATTACAAGAAAACTGCTGCAAATTGGACACCAGAATTTTTATTATGCTAGTTTTTTGTACATAGATTCCCACACGGGGAGATATAATTCCTTTTTACATGAGTAAAAATGTGCTGCCTACTGTTTCTGGTCTAACTAACATCAGATTGATTAAATTGGCCTTTTTTTCACCAAAATTACAACACTGGACAATGTAATGCCTTTTTTCGGTATTAATTTCTTTTTACAGGAGTAAAAACGTGCTGCCTACTGTTTCTGGTGTAACTAACACCAGATTGATTAAATTGGCCTTTTTTTCACCAAAATTACAACACTGGACAATGTAATGCCTTTTTCAGGTATTAATTGCAAGAAGACTGCTGCAAATTGGACACCAGAATTTTTAAAATGCTAGTTTGTGTACATAAATTCCCACACTGGAAGATATAATTCCTTTTTCCGGTATTAATTACAAGAAAACTGCTGCAAATTGGACACCAGAATTTTTAATATGCTAGTTTTGGTACACAGTTCCCAAACGGGGAGATATAATTCCTTTTTACAGGAGTAAAAACGTGCGGCCTACTGTTTCTGGTCTAACTAACACCAGATTGATTAAATTGGCCTTTTTTTCACCAAAATTACAACACTGGACAATGTAATGCCTTTTTCAGGTATTAATTCCTTTTTACAGGAGTATAAACATGAGGCCTACTGTTTCTGGTGTACCTAACACCAGATTGATTAAATTGGCCTTTTTTTCACCAAAATTACAACACTGGACAATGTAATGCCTTTTTCAGGTATTAATTACAAGAAGACTGCTGCTAATTGGACACCAGAATTTTTAAAATGCTAGTTTGTGTACATAAATTCCCACACTGGAAGATATAATTCCTTTTTCCGGAATTAATTACAAGAAAACTGCTGCAAATTGGACACCAAAATTTTTAATATGCTAGTTTTGGTACACAGATTCCCACACGGGGAGATATAATTCCTTTTTACAGGAGTAAAAACGTGAGGCCTACTGTTTCTGGTGTAACTAACACCAGATTGATTAAATTGGCCTTTTTTCTAACCAAAATTACAACACTGGACAATGTAATGCCTTTTTCGTTATTAATTCCTTTTTACAGGAGTAAAAACGCGAGGCCTACTGTTTCTGGTGTACCTAACACCAGATTGATTAAATTGGCCTTTTTTTCACCAAAATTACAACACTGGACAATGTAATGCCTTTTTTCGGTATTAATTTCTTTTTACAGGAGTAAAAACGTGCTGCCTACTGTTTCTGGTCTAACTAACACCAGATTGATTAAATTGGCCTTTTTTCACCAAAATTACAACACTGGACAATGTAATGCCTTTTTCCGGTATTAATTCCTTTTTACAGGAGTAAAAACGTGCTGCCTACTGTTTCTGGTGTAACTAACACCAGATTGATTAAATTGGCCTTTTTTTCACCAAAATTACAACACTGGACAATGTAATGCCTTTTTCCGGTATTAATTCCTTTTTACAGGAGTAAAAACGTGCTGCCTACTGTTTCTGGTATAACTAACACGAGATTGATTAAATTGGCCTTTTTTTTCACCAAAATTGCAACACTGGACGATCTAATGCTTTTTTGCGGTATTAATTACAAGAGGACTGCTATCAGAACACCGGAATTTCAGAATACTGGAATTTTTAAAATGCTAGTTTTGCTAGATAAATTTCGCACACTGGGAGAAATATTGCCTAAGCCTTTTTACAGTATTAATTACAACAGGAGTGCTTCTTCTGGTCTAACACCAGAATAATTTTATTATTACGTTGAAAGCTTTTTTTAATTGATATTTCTGGCACATAAAAAAAAAAATATTTCTGGCTGACAGTATTGGACTTGGCTGTAGTGGCACTGGCTAGCCTAGCTGGAACAGCACATTCATGGGATTTGCTATCCATGTGGGTTACTTTCAGTTTCACCACTGATATATTAAATATCTTTGCAGTTAGTATGGGTGACACAAGCACAGCCAAACCCCTGATGTAGTATATCTATGAAAAAATCGACTATTACATGAGATTAATGGACGTTGTGGCAGCTTTTGCTGTAGCACCACAAGTCCCAAAATGGCCGCCGCCTATCAGCCCAGTAACATGTGCCAGAAAACGGTCTGCCCAGCCAGAAAAAAAAATGACTTTGACTGAGCAGCTGAATCGCTGTTGTTCTGATTCACAGGTGTATATTTTTCACTTCTTTGGAGCTTTGGTTTAGACTCTGTGGCAGCTTGTGCTGGCGCACCACAAGTCCCAAAATGGCCACCGCCGGTCAGCCCAGTTACATGTGCCAGTAAAAATCGCTCTGGCCAGTCTCAACAAAATAGTGACTTTCAGTGAACAGCTCAGCTGAGTTGTTCTGATGCACAGGTGTAGAAAGGTAGATCATTCACTTCTTTATCCCTGCCTATCTCGCCCTCTCAGAAGCTGCGTCCTCTCCCTACACTAATTAGAGCAGTGTGACGTGCGGCGCTATGTGACTCCAGCTTAAATAGAGGCTGGGTCAGATGCTGCACTTGGCCAATCACAGCCATGCCATTAGTAGGCATGGCTGTGATGGGCTCTTAGGGCAAGAAGTAAAACGCTAGCTGATTGGCTGCTGTGCAGCCCTTCAGAAAGTGGGAAGTAATCGACGAACACCGGACCCGAACCCAAACTTTTTTGAAAATGTCCAGGTTCGGGTCCGTGTCACGGACACCCCAAAATTCGGTACGAACCCGAACGATTCTCGAACTGTTCGCTCAACACTACACATGAGTACAAGCAGCACACAAACTCAAAGCCACCATGCTCCTCCTGGTCCAGCATCTTCAGCCACGTCAACCACTGCTGTCCTCCCTGCCCCCTCTCAACCAACCGCCACTCCGCCTCTCACCTTCAGCAGTTCCTGCTCAACTGCCCACAGTCAGGTCTCTGTCAAGGACATGTTTAAGCGTAAAAAGCCAATGTCACAGAATCACCCCCTTGCCCGGCGACTGACAGCTGGCTTGACGGAACTCTTAGCCCGCCAGCTTTTACCATACCAGCTGGTGGAGTCTGAGGCCTTCAAAAAATTTGTCGCTATTGGGACACCACAGTGGAAGGTACCCGGACTAAATTTTTTTTTAAAAAAGGCAATCCCAAACCTCTACAATGTCATTGAAAACGAAGTCATGGCATCTCTGGCATACAGTGTTGGGGCAAGGGTCCATCTGACCAGTGATACCTGGTCTGCAAAGCACGGTCAGGGCAGGTATATCACGTACACTGCGCATTGGGTCAACCTGCTGATGGCTGACAAGCATGGAATGCGTGGCTCCGCAGCGGAGTTGGTGACACCGCCACGACTTGCATGCAGACCTACTGCCACCTCCTCTAATCCTACTCCATCCTCTTTGATATCCTCCTCGGCTGAGTCCTCTTATTCTGTGGCATCTGGCTGCACATCAACTGAATCCCCCCAGCTCCGCAGGGGCTATTCCACATCCCGGATACGACAGTGTCACGTTGTCTTGGGGTTGACTTGCCTGAAAGCAGAGAGCCACACAGGACCAGCACTCCTGTCTGCCCTGAACGCACAGGTGGATCAGTGGCTGACCCCGCACCAACTGGAGATCGGAAAAGTGGTGTGTGACAATGGAACAAATTTGTTGTCGACATTGAATTTGGGCAAGTTGTCACATGTGCCGTGCATGGCACATGTGTTGAATCTCATCGTACAATGCTTTGTGTCTAAGTACCCAGGCTTACAGGACGTCCTCAAGCAGGCCAGGAAGGTGTGTGGCCATTTCAGGTGTTCCTACACGGCCATGGCGCATTTTTCCGATATTCAGCGGCGAAACAACATGCCAGTCAGGCACTTGATTTGCGACAGCCCGACACGTTGGAATTCAACACTCCTAATGTTCGACCACCTGCTCCAACAAGAAAAAGCCGTCAACGAGTATTTGTATGACCGGGGTGCTAGGACAGCCTCTGCGGAGCTAGGATTTTTTTTGCCACGTTACTGGACGCTCATGCGCAATGCCTGTAGGCTCATGCGTCCTTTTGAGGAGGTGACAAACCTAGTCAGTCGCACCGAAGGCACCATCAGCATCCTCATCCCATTTGTTTTCTTCCTGGAGCGTGCCCTGCGAAGAGTGCTGGATCAGGCTGTAGATAAGCGTGAAGAGGAAGAGGAAGAGTTGTGGTCAGCATCACCACCAGAAACAGCCTTGTCATCATCGCTTGCTGGACCTGCGGCAACGCTGGAAGAGGAGTTTGAGGAAGAGGAGTCAGAGGAGGAATGTGGCGGCTTTGAGGAGGAGGAAGACCAACCACAGCAGGCACCCCAGGGTGCTCATTGTTGTCACCTATCTGGGACCCATGGTGTTGTACGTGGCTGGGGGGAGGAACAGACCGTCAATGACATCAGTGAGGACGAGGAACGGGAAATGAGTAGCTCTGCATCCAACCTGGTTCAAATGGGGTCTTTCATGCAGCCTGTCATGTCTGTTGAGGGACCCTCGTATAAAAAGTATGAAGGTGAACGACCTGTCCTGGGTGGCCACGCTACTAGACCCTCGGTATAAGCAGAAAGTGGCAGAAATGTTACCAAATTACCGAAAGTCGGAAAGGATGCAGCAGTTCAAAACCAAACTAAAAAATATGCTTTACACAGCTTATAAGGGGGATGTCACAGCACAACGGGAATCTAACAGGGGAAGAGGCGAGTGTAATCCTCCTCCTACCACGGCGGCAAGGACTGGACGATTTACAGATGTGTTGTTGATGGAGGACATGCGGAGCTTTTTCAGTCCTACTCATCACCACAGCCCTTCGGGATCCAGCCTTAGAGAACGACTCGACCGACAGGTAGCAGACTACCTCGCCTTAACAGCAGATATCGACACTCTGAGGAGCTATGAACCCCTTCACTACTGGGTGTGCAGGCTTGACCTGTGGCCTGAGCTATCCCAGTTCGCCATAGAACTTCTGGCCTGCCCTGCTTCAAGTGTCCTGTCAGAAAGGACCTTCAGTGCAGCAGGAGGCATTGTCACTGACAAGAGAAGTCGCCTCGGTCAAAAAAGTGTTGATTACCTCACCTTCATAAAGATGAATGAGGCATGGATCCCGAAGGGACTGACAGTGGGGGATACGTTTGACTAACAAAAGGCCTGATTACATGCCTTGGCCTCAAAATGGTCCCACGCTGCTGTATTTAATGTCTGCATACCGGATGACTTTCGTGAATTCTCCACCACCAACTAGGGTTCAAGCCGCAATGTTTTAGTCACTTTTCTGCCTGGAAAACATCAATTTTTCCGGCCGCTGCTACAATAGCGGCTGCAACAATGCCATTATTTTTCAGGCATGTGTACATGCCTAATTTTTCTGTCCTATGGTGCAGCACTGTGGCTGCAAAAACAAACCAAAAAAAAAAGGCACATATAAGTGTCAATTCCCCTTCGTGATCGTTACCTTGTTGTGGTGAAGGGGCTTGCGTATCACAATGAAGCAATCATCACCTCTATGAGTGTGTTGGTAGTTATAAATTGTTTGTACAGTTACAGTTGTGTTCAAAATTATTCAACCCCCAATGCTGTAAAGGGTTTTAGCGAATTTAGTGTACATTTGTAATTGTGTTCAGAATGAAATCTTGCAAGGGCTTTATAAAGAAGCAAATGCAACTAAAATGACATCAATTGTTTTTGTAATACAGTATTAAATGTTTTTTTTGTGATTTCTTCATTGACACAATTATTCAACCCCTTAAAGACGACCGCTCTTAAGAACAGAGGTTCATTCAAGTGTTTTCGATCAGGTATAGAAAACACCTCTGGATGTCAAGGAGCAGCAATCAAGCATAATAAGCACCAATTAGGCAGATTTAAAATGACTGTGATACTCAGCTCCTTCTAGACATTTACTGGTGTGTTTACAAACATGGTGAAGTCAAGAGAATGGTCCAGGAAGACAAGAGAAGAGGTGATTTCTCTTCATAGTAATGGCAATGGCTATAAGAAGATTGCAAAGATGTTAAACATACCAAGAGACACCATAGGAAGCATCATTCGCAAATTCAAGGCAAAGGGCACTGTTGAAACGCTACCTGGTAGTGGCAGAAAGAAGATGCTGACTTCGACTGCTGCGCGCTACCTGAAGCGCAGAGTGGAGAAAAGTCCCCGTGTGACTGCTGAGGAACTGAAAAAAGATTTGTCAGATGCGGGTACTAAAGTTTCAGCTCAGACAATAAGGCACACACTGCGTAATGAAGGCCTCCATGCCAGAACTCCCAGGCGCACCCCCTTGCTGTCTCCAAAGAATAAGAAGAGTCGACTTCAGTATGCCAAAAGTCATGTGGACAAACCACAAAAGTTTTGGGATAGTGTTCTGTGGATGGATGAAATAAAATTAGAACTGTTTGGGCCCATGGATCAACGCTATGTTTGGAGGAGGAAGAACAAGGCCTATGAAGAAAAGAACACCTTGCCTGCTGTGAAGCATGGCGGGGGGGGGGGGTCAATCCTGCTTTGCGGCTGTTTTGCTTCTACAGGTACAGGGAAGCTTCAGCGTGTGCAAGGTACCATGCATTCTCTTCAGTACCAGGAGATATTGGATAAAAACCTGAGGCTTAGGAGACGTTGGACCTTTCAACAGGACAATGATCCCAAGCATACCTTCAAGTCCACTAGAGCATGGTTGCAGATTAAAGGCTGGAACATTTTGAAGTGGCCATCGCAGTCACCAGACTTAAATCCGATTGAGAACCTCTGGTGGGTTTTAAAGAAAGCAGTTGCAGCGTGCAAGCCTAAGAATGTGACTGAACTGGAGGCTTTTGCCCATGAAGAATGGGCGAAGATACCCATAGATCGCTGCAAGACACTTGTGTCAAGCTATGCTTCACGTTTAAAAGCTGTTATAACTGGAAAAGGATGTTGTACTAAGTACTAAGATTGAATGTCACTTGGGGGTTGAATAAAACTGATAATGATGTGAGCACAGAAAAGACATTTGTGGTTATTTCATTATAAATGTTATGTTATATTTGTCTGACTTACAAGTGCCTCTTTGATTTAATTGTAAACAAGATGACTGAAATGATCAAAATCAATGTCAAACTGGCCAAAACACTCAATTTCAGTGGGGGTTAAATAATTTTGAACACAACTGTATAACGTGTATTGTGCTTTTTGTAATATTGCTCGATTTTGCTGTAATATCTCAGCCAAAATCAGCCAGAACTGACAGCAGCCGGTAAAGACATGTCAAATACATATAGGGTCCATTCACACGTCTGTTAAATGTTTCCGCATACCTCAATTGGAAGGAACGTTTACAGACCCATTGATTTTAAATTCCAGTTCAAAAAATTAGGCATAGATATGGCTCGAACTATCCGCCAGCAAACAGTTCCTGGCGAACATAGCTTGTTCGCGTTCGCCAAGGCGGCCGAACACATGCGATGTTCGGTCCGCCCCCTATACATCATCATTGAGCAAACTTTGACCCTATATCTCACAGTCAGCAGACACATTCCAGCCAATCAGCAGCATACTCTCCCTCCCAGACCCTCCCATCTCCTGAACAGCATCTATTTTAGATTCATTCGGAAGCTGCAGTCTTAGTTAGTGTTGAGCGAACAGTTCGAAAATCGTTCGGGTCCGTACCGAATTTTGGGGTGTCCGTGACACGGACCCGAACCCTGACATTTTCAAAAAAGTTCGGGTTCGGGTCCGGTGTTCGTCGATTTCTTCCCGCTTTCTGAAGGGCTGCACAGCAGCCAATCAGCTAGCGTTTTACTTCTTGCCCTAAGAGCCCATCACAGCCATGCCTACTAGTGGCATGGCTGTGATTGGCCAAGTGCAGCATGTGACCCAGCCTCTATTTAAGCTGGAGTCACGTAGCGCCGCACGTCACACTGCTCTGACTAGTGTAGGGAGAGGATGCAGCTTCTGTGAGGGCGAGATAGGCAGGGATAAAGAAGTGATTGAATGATCTACCTTTCTACACCTGTGCATCAGACCAACAGCTGAGCTGTTCACTGAAAGTCACTATTTTGTTGAGACTGGCCAGAGCGATTTTTACTGGCACATGTAACTGGGCTGACCGGCGGTGGCCATTTTGGGACTTGTGGTGCGCCAGCACAAGCTGCCACAGAGTCTAAACCAAAGCTCCAAAGAAGTTAAAAATCTACACCTGTGAATCAGAACAACAGCGATTCAGCTGCTCAGTCAAAGTCAATTACTGGGCTGATAGGCGGCGGCCATTTTGGGACTTGTGGTGCTACAGCAAAAGCTGCCACAACGTCCATTAATCTCATGTAATAGTCGATTTTTTCATAGATATACTACATCAGGGGTTTGGCTGTGCTTGTGTCACCCATACAAACTGCAAAGATATTTAATATATCAGTGTTGAAACTGAAAGTAACCCACTTGGATAGCAAATCCCATTGTGCTGTTCCAGCTTGGCTAGCCAGTGCCACTACAGCCAAGTCCAATACTGTCAGCCAGAAATATATTTTTTTTTTTTTTTATGTGCCAGAAATATAAATTAAAAAAAGCTTTCACCGTAATAATAAAATTATTCTGGTGTTAGACCAGAAGAAGCACTCCTGTTGTAATTAATACTGTAAAAAGGCTTAGGCAATATTTCTCCCAGTGTGGGAAATTTATCTAGCAAAACTAGCATTTTAAAAATTCCGGTGTTCTGAAATACCAGCAGTCCTCTTGTAATTAATACCGCAAAAAGGCATTATATCGTCCAGTGTTGTAATTTTGGTGAAAAAAAGGCCAATTTAATCAATCTGGTGTTAGTTAGACCAGAAACAGTAGGCCTCATGTTTTTACTCCTGTAAAAAGGAATTAATACCAGAAAAAGGCATTATATTGTCCAGTGTTGTAATTTTGGTGAAAAAAAAGGCCAATTTAATCAATCTGGTGTTAGTTAGACCAGAAACAGTAGGCCTCACGTTTTTACTCCTGTAAAAAGGAATTATATCTCCCCGTGTGGGAACCTATGTACCAAAACTAGCATTTTAAAAATTCTGGCATTCCAATTTGCAGCAGTTTTCTTGTAATTAATACCGGAAAAAGGAATTATATCTTCCAGTGTGGGAATTTATGTACACAAACTAGCATTTTAAAAATTCTGGTGTCCAATTAGCAGCAGTCTTCTTGTAATTAATACCGCAAAAAGGCATTACATTGTCCAGTGTTGTAATTTTGGTGAAAAAAAGGCCAATTTAATCAATCTGGTGTTAGTTAGACCAGAAACAGTAGGCCTCACGTTTTTACTCCTGTAAAAAGGAATTAATACCGCAAAAAGGCATTACATTCTCCAGTGTTGTAATTTTGGTGAAAAAAAGGCCAATTTAATCAATCTGGTGTTAGTTACACCAGAAACAGTAGGCCTCACGTTTTACTCCCGTAAATGGAATTATATCTCCCGTGTGGGAATCTAGGTACCAAAACTAGCATATTAAAATTCTGGTGTCCAATTTGCAGCAGTCGTCTTGTAATTAATACCAAAAGGCATTATTGTCCAGTGTTGTAATTTTGGTGAAAAAAGGCCAATTTAATCAATCTGGTGTTTGTTAGACCATAAACAGTAGGCCTCACGTTTGTACTCCTGTAAAAGGAATTATATCTCCCGTGTGGGAACTATGTACCAAAACTAGCATACTAAAAATTCTGGTGTCCAATTTGCAGCAGTTTTCTTGTAATTAATACCGGAAAAAGGAATTATATCTTCCAGTGTGGGAATTTATGTACACAAACTAGCATTTTAAAAATTCTGGTGTCCAATTAGCAGCAGTCTTCTTGTAATTAATACCGCAAAAAGGCATTACATTGTTCAGTGTTGTAATTTTGGTGAAAAAAAGGCCAATTTAATCAATCTGGTGTTAGTTAGACCAGAAACAGTGAGGCCTCACGTTTTACTCCTGTAAAAGGAATTAATACCGCAAAGGCATTACATTCTCCAGTGTTGTAATTTTGGTGAAAAAAGGCCAATTTAATCAATCTGGTGTTAGTTACACCAGAAACAGTAGGCCTCACGCTTTTACTCCCGTAAAATGGAATTATATCTCCCCGTGTGGGAATCTAGGTACCAAAACTAGCATATTAAAAATTCTGGTGTCCAATTTGCAGCAGTCGTCTTGTAATTAATACCGCAAAAGGCATTATTGTCCAGTGTTGTAATTTTGGTGAAAAAAAGGCCAATTTAATCAATCTGGTGTTTGTTAGACCATAAACAGTAGGCCTCACGTTTGTACTCCTGTAAAAAGGAATTATATCTCCCCGTGTGGGAACTATGTACCAAAACTAGCATACTAAAAATTCTGGTGTCCAATTTGCAGCAGTTTTCTTGTAATTAATACCGGAAAAAGGAATTATATCTTCCAGTGTGGGAATTTATGTACACAAACTAGCATTTTAAAAATTCTGGTGTCCAATTAGCAGCAGTCTTCTTGTAATTAATACCGCAAAAAGGCATTACATTGTTCAGTGTTGTAATTTTGGTGAAAAAAAGGCCAATTTAATCAATCTGGTGTTAGTTAGACCAGAAACAGTAGGCCTCACGTTTTTACTCCTGTAAAAAGGAATTATAACTTTGGTGGTGCAAAAGTTCATTCACAACTACCCAGACATGTCAGAGCTGCTGCATAAAGTGCGGGCCGTCTGTGCGCGCTTCCGGCGTTCACATCCTGCCGCTGCTCGCCTGTCAGCGCTACAGCGGAACTTCGGCCTTCCCGCTCACCGCCTAATATGCGACGTGCCCACCCGGTGGAACTCCACCTTGCACATGCTGGAGAGACTGTGCGAGCAGAAGCAGGCCATAGTGGAGTTTCAGCTGCAGCACGCACGGGTCAGTCGCACTGCGGAACAGCACCACTTCACCACCAATGATTGGGCCTCCATGCGAGACCTATGTGCCCTGTTGTGCTGTTTAGAGTACGCCACCAACATGGCCAGTGGCGATGCCACTGTTATCAGCGTGACAATACCAATTCTATGTCTCCTAGAGACAACGCTTAGGGCGATGATGGAAGAGGAGGTGGGCCAGGGCCAGGAGGAGGAGGAGGAGGATGACGGGTCGTTTTTAGCACTTTCAGGCCAGTCTGTTAGATGTGGCTCAGAGGGAGGTTTTTGCAATAGCAGAGGGCAGGTACAAATGTGGCCAGCCAGGGACCACTACTGGAGGACGAGGAGGATGAGGAGGAGGTGGAGGAGGATGAGGATGAAGCAGGTTCACAGCGGGGTGGCACCCAGCACAGCGCAGGCATATCCCTGGTGCATGGCTGGGGGGATACAGAGGATGATGACGATACGCCTCCCACAGAGGACAGCTTGCCCTTACCTCTGGGAAGCCTGGCACACATGAGCGATTACATGCTGCAGTGCCTGCGCAATGACAGCAGAGTTGCCCACATTTTAACGTGTGCTGACTACTGGGTGGCCACCCTGCTGGATCCATGGTACAAAGACAATGTGCCCACTTTACTTCCTGCACTGGAGCGTGATAGGAAGATGCGCGAGTACAAGCGCACACTGGTAGACGCACTCCTGAGAGCATTCCCAACTGTCACAGGGGAACAGGTGGAAGGCCAAGGCAGAGGAGGAGCTAGAGGTCGCCCACGCAGCAGTGTCACGGCCAGCTCCTCTGAGGGCAGGGTTAGCATGGCAGAAATGTGGAAAAGTTTTGTCTCCACGCCACAGCTAAATGCCCCACCACCTGATACGGAACGTGTTAGCAGGAGGCAACATTTCACTAACATGGTTGAACAGTACGTCTGCACACAACTCCACGTACTGACGGATGGTTTGGCCCCTTTCAACTTCTGGGTTTCCAAATTGCCCACGTGGCCAGAATTAGCATGTTATGCCTTGGAGGTGCTGGCCTGCCCGGCGGCCAGCGTTTTATCTGAACGTGTATTGAGCACGGCAGGGGGCGTCATTACTGACAAACGCAGCCGCCTGTCCGCAGCCAACGTGGACAAGCTGACGTTTATAAAAATGAACCAGGCATGGATCCCACAAGACCTGACCCTACCTTGTGCACAGTAGTCCTTAATAACTGCCTTAAACCATGTTGTCTTGTACTCCTGGCCACTTCTTCATTGAAAAATCAATTTTTTAAATTAAGTAGGATCTTGTGGTGCAACCCAGAGTTGAATGAACCTTCCCTCTGTCTGGGTGCCGGGGCCAAAGTACATGAAAGTGTCCTTCTCCTGTGCTGGGTGATATGAATGTTATACTTGTGCTGCCTGACATGTCTCCTTTGTGTGGGTGCAGGGGGCCAAAGTTACTGAAAGCGGCCTTCTCCTGTGGTGGGTGATCGAAATGCCTGATTCTCTGCTGTGGGACCTCTCTCCTCTTTCTGGGTGCAGGGTCAAAGAAACAAAAGGTGGCCTACTCCTGTGGTGGTTGACATGATGCCTGATTCTCTGCTGTGGGACCTCTCTCCTTTTCTGGGTGCAGGGGTCAAAGTCTCTAAAAGTGCCCTTCTCCTGTGGTGGTTGATGTAAAACTGATGCTTGTGCTATCTGACCTGTCTCCTCTGCGTCGGTGCTAAGGCCTAAGTCACTGAAAGCGGCCTTCTCCTGTGCTGGCAGATATAAATGCCTGAATCTCTGCTGTGGGACCTCTCTCCTCCGTGTGGCTGCAGGGGTCAAAGTATCTAAAAGTGCCCTTCTCCTGTGGTGGTTGATGTAAAACTGATGCTTGTGCTATCTGACCTGTCTCCTCTGTCTCGTTGCTAAGGCCTAACTCACTGAAAGTGGCCTTGTCATGTGCTGGGTGATATAAATGTGATACAAGTGCCATCTGATATGGTTGAAGCTATCAAATTAACTAAAGGTGGCCGACTCCTGTAGTGGGTGATCAGTAAAACTGATGCTTGTGCTATCTGACCTGTCTCCTCTGTCTCGTTGCTAAGGCCTAACTCACTGAAAGTGGCCTTGTCATGTGCTGGGTGATATAAATGTTATACTTGTGCCATCTGACATGGTTGCCGGGTCCCATTAATTGATGGCCTACTCCTGTGGTGGGTGATATGATGCCTGAATATGTGCTGTGGGGCCTCTCTCCTCTTTCTGGGTGCAGGGGTCAAAGTAACTAAAAGTGGCCTTCTCCTGTGCTGGATGGCATAAATGTAATGCTTGTGCTATCTGACATGTCTCCTCTGGCTGGGTGCTAAGGCCTAAGTCACTGAAAGTGGCCTTCTCCTGTGGTGGTTGATATGATGCCAGATTCTGTGCTATGGGACCTCTCTCCTTTGTCTGGATGCTGGGGTCGAAATAATAGTAAGCGACCTTCTCCATTGGTGGGTGATTTGAAGCCTGATTCTGTGCTATGGGACCTAACTCCAATTAATATTGGTTAATTTTTATTTTATTTTATGTTAAGTCATCATTTCCCTATCTACATTTGTTTGCAGGGGATTTACCTACATTTTGCTGCCTTTTGCAGCCCTCTAGCCCTTTCCGGGAGTCTATTACAGCCTTTTTAGTGCCCAAAGTTCGGGTCCCCATTGACTTCTATGGGGTTCGGGTTCGGGATGAAGTTCGGGGTGAGTTCGGATCACGAACCCAGACATTTTCCGGAAGTTCGGCCGAACCTCTCGAACCCGAACATCCAGGTGTTCGCTCATCTCTAGTCTTAGTGAGAGGAGGGACAGTGTAGCTGCTGCTGATTTAATTGGGAAATCGATAGCTAGTCTAGTCTATTCAGTGTCCACTCCAGTCCTGAAAGACTCATCTGATCTCTGCTGTAAGGACAGCGTCCTGACAGCACACCAAAAAGCCCTATTTAGGGCTGCAACATTAGTCTGCTTTTTTTTCTCCATATATATATTGCAGTTGCCTGGCCTGCCCGTGTGTGAGGAGCTGCAGGCCCACAGACTGTAGTGTGCCCACTGCCAGTGCCCACCACTGTCATCCCGTGTGGCACAGGACTTTGCATCAAAAAAGGCATTTACTTTTAACACTTTAGTGTAATTTCAGTTGCTTGGCTGCTAGTGTGTGTCAGGCCGACTTCCACTGACTGTAGTGTGCCCACTGCCAGTGCCCACCACTGTCATCCCGTGTGGCACAGGACTTTGCATCAAAAAAGGCATTTAATTTTTACACTTTAGTGTAATTTCAGTTGCTTGCCTGCTGCCAGTATGTGTCAGGCCCACTTCCACTGACTGTAGTGTGCCCACTGCCAGTGCCCACCACTGATACCGGGTGGCACAGTAGCTTGCCGATAAATAAGGCATTTAATTTTTAGACAGTAGTCTAATTTCAGTTGCTTGCCTGCTGCCAGTGTGTGTCAGGCCCACTTCCACAGACTGTAGTGTGCCCACTGCCAGTCCCCACCACTGATACCGGGTGGCACAGTACCTAGCACGCGTAGTACGACTTATCTAAAAAAAATGACAGGCAGAGGCAGGCCACCCCGCAGGACTGTTTGCGGTTGTTTGCGGTGCATTAAAAGGGAAGTTTGGTCTGTTAATGTCTGTGAAGCGGGCGTAATCCTTACACTACCTGATCGATACAACATCATACCTGATCGTATACACACGCTGGATGTTTTAAAGCACGTTATTCCAAACAATTTAGGAATGTTAGTTGATTTATGCCCTTTATGGATTAAAACCCGACTCTGCGTCCACTCTGTAATTTTCCATGGGAGTTTTGCCATGGATCCCCCTACGGCATGCCACAGTCCAGGTGTTAGTCCCCTTCAAACAACTTTTCCATCACTATTGTGGCCAGAAGGAGTCCCTGTGGGTTTTAAAATTCACCTGTCTATTGAAGTCTATGGCTAGTGTTGAGCGAACAGTTCGAGCATAGTTCAGGTTCGTGCCGAATTTTGGGGTGTTCGTGACACGGACCCGAACCCGGACATTTTCAAAAAAGTTCGGGTTCGGGTTCGTTATTCGGCGATTACTTCCCGCTTTCTGAATGGCTGCACAGCAGCCAATCAGCTAGCGTTTTACTTCTTGCCCTAAGAGCCCATCACAGCCATGCCTACTAATGGCATGGCTGTGATTGGCCAAGTGCAGCATGTGACCCAGCCTCTATTTAAGCTGGAGTCACGTAGCGCCGCACGTCACAATGCTCTGATTAGTGTAGGGAGAGGACGCAGCTTCTGTGAGGGCGAGATTAGGCAGGGAAAAGTCAGAAACAGCACCTAATGAACTGATTGATCTACAGCTGTAAATGATTGAACTTCTGCTAGTTACTTGCCCACTGGTTTTTAGACTGCACAAAGCGTTTTTCTGTCACTTATTTTCTGGGGTGATCGGTGGCCATTTTGTGATTTGTGGTGCACCAGAACAAGCTGCCACCAAGTCCATCAATCCATCAATACTAGTTTTTTTTTTTTTTTTTTGCTATATCCTACATCGGGGTTTGGCTGTGCTAATTGTCACCCCTAGAAATTTCTATATTTTAATAAGGGGTTAAATACAATTGCCCAAATACCAATACCTTAAATCTGGTGTTCCATTTTTGGCTAGCCAAGTATAATACTGTCTGCTGTCTTGCAAAGGATAGATTATTTTCTGTGGTGATATTCAATTGCCAAAATAGCAATCCCCTAAATCTGGTGTCCCAGCACTGGCTGGCCAAGTTTAATAGTTTCCGGCACAGGATATATTTTGTTCTGGGGTGAAATACAATACCCAAAATAGCCACCCCCTACATCTGGTGTCCCAGCAGTGGCTGGCCAAACTTCATAGTGTCCGCAAAAACATATATTTTGTTCTGGGGTGAAATTCAATTGCCAAAATAGCAATACCATAAATCAGTGGATTCAGCTGTGGCCGGCCAAGTTTCATAGTGTCCGCAAAAACATATATTTTGTTCTGGGGTGACATTCAATTGCCAAAATAGCAATACCATAAATCAGTGGTTTCAGCTGTGGCTGGCCAAGTTTCATAATGTCCGCAAAAACATATATTTTGTTCTGGGGTGAAATTCAATTGCCAAAATAGCAATACCCTGAGTCTGGTGTTCCAGCTGTTGCAGGCCTAGTTTAAATCTGTCCGCAACAGGGTATATTTTGTTGTGGGGTGAAATTCAATTGCCAAAATATTGATACCATAAATCAGTGGCTTCAGCTGTGGCTGGCCAAGTTTCATAGTGTCCGCAAAAACATATATTTTGTTCTGGGGTGAAATTCAATTGCCAAAATAGCAATACCCTGAATCTGGTGCCACAGCTGTGGATGGCAAAGTATAATAGTGTCTGCCAAAACATATATTTTGTTCTGGGGTGAAATTCAATTGACAAAATAGCAATACCCTGAATCTGGTGTTCCAGCTGTTGCAGGCCTAGTTTAAATCTGTCCGTAGCAGGGTATATTTTGTTCTGGGGTGAAATTCAATTGCCAAAATAGCAATACCCTGAATCTGATGTTCCAGCTGTTGCAGGCCTAGTTTAAATCTGTCCGTAGGAGGGTATATTTTGTTCTGGGGTGAAATTCAATTGCCAAAATAGCAATACCATAAATCAGTGGTTTCAGCTGTGGCTGGCCAAGTTTGATAGTGTCCGCAAAAACATATATTTTGTGCTGGGGTGAAATTCAATTGCCAAAATAGCAATACCATAAATCTGGTGTCACAGCTGTGGATGGCAAAGTGTAATAGTGTCTGCCAAAACATATATTTTGTTCTGGGTTGAAATTCAATTGGCAAAATAGCAATACCATAAATCTTTGGTTTCAGCTGTGGCTGGCAAAGTTTCATAGAGTCCTTAAAAACATATATTTTGTTCTGGGGTGAAATTCAATTGCCAAAATAGCAATAACATAAATCAGTGGTTTCAGCTGTGGGTGGTCAAGTTTCATAATGTCCGCAAAAACATATATTTTGTTCTGGAATGAATTTCAATTGCCAAAATAGCAATACCCTGAATCTGGTGTTCCAGCTGTTGCAGGCCTAGTTTAAATCTGTCCGCAACAGGGTATATTTTGTTGTGGGGTGAAATTCAATTGCCAAAATAGCGATACCATAAATCAGTGGCTTCAGCTGTGGCTGGCCAAGTTTCATAGTGTCCGCAAAAACATATATTTTGTTCTGGGGTGAAATTCAATTGCCAAAATAGCAATACCCTGAATCTGGTGTCACAGCTGTGGATGGCAAAGTGTAATAGTGTCTGCCAAAACATATATTTTGTTCTGGGTTGAAATTCAATTGGCAAAATAGCAATACCATAAATAAGTGGTTTCAGCTGTGGCTGGCAAAGTTTCATAGAGTCCTTAAAAACATATATTTTGTTCTGGGGTGAAATTCAATTGCCAAAATAGCAATACCATAAATCAGTGGTTTCAGCTGTGGGTGGCCAAGTTTCATAATGTCCGTAAAAACATATATTTTGTTCTGGAATGAAATTCAATTGCCAAAATAGCAATACCCTGAATCTGGTGTTCCAGCTGTTGCAGGCCTAGTTTAAATCTGACCGTAGCAGGGTATATTTTGTTCTGGGGAGAAATTCAATTGCCAAAATAGATATACCATAAATTCGTGGTTTCAGCTGTGGCTGGCCAAGTTTCATAGTGTCCGCAAAAACATATATTTTGTGCTGGGGTGAAATTCAATTGCCAAAATAGCAATACCATAAATCTGGTGTCACAGCTTTGGATGGCAAAGTATAATAGGGCCTGCCAAAACATATATTTTGTTCTGGGTTGAAATTCAATTGCCAAAATAGCAATACCATAAATCAGTGGTTTCAGCTGTGGCTGGCAAAGTTTCATAGAGTCCGTAAAAACATATATTTTGTTCTGGGTTGAAATTTAATTGACAAAATAGCAATACCATAAAACAGTGGTTTCAGCTGTGGCTGGCAAAGTTTCATAGTGTCCGTAAAAACATATATTTTGTTCTGGGGTGAAATTCAATTGCCAAAATAGCAATACCATAAATCTGGTGTCAAAGCTGTGGATGGCAAAGTATAATAGTGTCTGCCAAAACATATATGTTGTTCTGGGTTGAAATTCAATTGCCAAAATAGCAATACCATAAATCAGTGGTTTCAGGTGTGGCTGGCAAAGTTTCATAGTGTCCGTAAAAACATATATTTTGTTCTGGGTTGAAATTCAATTGCCAAAATAGCAATACCATAAATCAGTGGTTTCAGCTGTGGCTGGCAAAGTATAATAGTATCCGCCAAAACATATATTTTGTTCTGGGGTAAAATTCAATTGCCAAAATAGCAATACCCTGAATCTGGTGTTCCAGCTGTTGCAGGTCTAGTTTTAATCTGTCCGTAACAGGGTATATTTTGTTCTGGGATGAAATTCAATTGCCAAAATAGCAATACCATAAATCAGTGGTTTCAGCTGTGGCTGGCAATGTATAATAGTGTCCGCCAAAACATATATTTTGTTCTGGGGTAAAATTCAATTGCCAAAATAGCAATACCCTGAATCTGGTGGTCCAGCTGTTGCAGGCCTAGTTTTAATCTGTCCGTAACAGGGTATATTTTGTTCTGGGATGAAATTCAATTGCTAAAATAGCAATAGCATAATTCAGTGGTTTTAGCTGTGGCTGGCCAAGTTTCATAGTGTCCGCAAAAACATATATTTTGTTCTGGGGTGAAATTCAATTGCCAAAATAGCAATACCCTGAGTCTGGTGTTCCAGCTGTTGCAGGCCTAGTTTAAATCTGTCCGCAACAGGGTATATTTTGTTGTGGGGTGAAATTCAATTGCCAAAATATTGATACCATAAATCAGTGGCTTCAGCTGTGGCTGGCCAAGTTTCATAGTGTCCGCAAAAACATATATTTTGTTCTGGGGTGAAATTCAATTGCCAAAATAGCAATACCCTGAATCTGGTGCCACAGCTGTGGATGGCAAAGTATAATAGTGTCTGCCAAAACATATATTTTGTTCT
Organism: Bufotes viridis; assembly: GCA_033119425.1. NCBI lineage: Eukaryota > Metazoa > Chordata > Amphibia > Anura > Bufonidae > Bufotes > Bufotes viridis. The sequence continues at coordinate 3,299 of JAKVIS010000691.1, read as the reverse complement.
GGGGTTAAATTCAATTGCCAAAATAGCAATACCCTGAATCTGGTGTTTGAGCGGTTGCAGGCCAATTGTAACATAGTAACATAGTATATAAGGCCGAAAAAAGACATTTGTCCATCCAGTTCGACCTGTTTCCTGCAAGTTGATCCAGAGGAAGGCAAAAAACCCCTGTGAGGTAGAGCCAATTTTCCCCACTTAAGGGGAAAAAATTCCTTCCCGACTCCAATCAGGCAGTCAGAATAGCTCCCTGGATCAACGACCCATCTTTAGTAGCTATAGCCTGAAATATTATTACGCTCCAGAAATACATCCAGGCCCCTCTTGAATTCCTTTATTGTACTCACCATCACCACCTCCTCAGGCAGAGAGTTCCATAGTCTTACTGCTCTTACCGTGAAGAACCCTTTTCTATGTTTGTGTACAAACCTTCTTTCCTCCAGACGCAGAGGATGTCCCCTCGTCACAATCACAGTCCTGGGGATAAATAGATGATGGGAGAGATCTTTGTACTGACCCCTGATATATTTATACATAGTTATTAGATCTCCCCTCAGTCGTCTTTTTCTAGAGTGAATAACCCTAATTTTGATACCCATTCGGGGTACTATAGTTGCCCCATTCCAGTTATTACTTTAGTTGCCCTCCTCTGAACCCTCTCTAGCTCTGCTATGTCTGCCTTGTTCACGGGAGCCCAGAACTGTACACAGTACTCCATGTGTGGTCTGACTAGTGATTTATAAAGTGGTAAGACTATATTTTCATCACGGGCATCTATGCCCTTTTGATGCAACCCATTATCTTATTGGCCTTAGCAGCAGCTGCCTGACACTGGTTTTTACAGCTTAGTTTGTTATTTATTAAAATTCCTAGATCCTTTTCCATGTCAGTGTTACTGAGTGTTTTACCATTTAGTATGTACGGGTGACTTGCATTATTCCTTCCCATGTGCATAACTTTACATTTGTCAGTGTTAAACCTCATCTGCCATTTCTCTGCCCAAGCCCCCAATCTATCCAGATCCCTCTGTAGCAGAAAACTGTCCTCTTTAGTGTTAATTACTTTACACAGTTTAGTGTCATCTGCAAAAATTGATATATTACTGTGCAAGCCTTCTACAAGATCATTAATAAATATATTGAAGAGAATAGGGTCCAATACTGAACCCTGAGGTACCCCACTAGTGACCGTGACCCAATCTGAGTGTGTACCGTTAATAACCACCCTCTGTTTTCTATTACTGAGCCAGTTACTTACCCACATACAGCTATTTTCTCCTAGTCCAAGTGTTCTCATTTTATATACTAACCTTTTATGTGGTACAGCGTCAAATGCTTTGGAGAAGTCCAGATATACGACATTCATTGATTCGCCGCTGTCAAGTCTAGAACTTACCTCCTCATAGAAACTGATTAAATTAGTTTGACATGACCGATCCCTCATGAAGCCATGCTGATATGGTGTAATTTGCTTATTTTCATTGAGATACTCCAAGATAGCATCTCTTACAAAACCATCAAACAGTTTAGCCACAACAGATGTTAAACTTACCGGCCTATAATTCCCAGGCTCTGTTTTGGACCCTTTTTGAATATTGGCACCACATTTGCTATACGCCAGTCTGGTGGAACATTCCCTGTCAGTATGGAGTCCGTGAATATCAAAAATAAGGGTCTGGCTAGGACATCACTTAATTCCCTTAGGATACGGGGTGTATGCCATCCGGTCCTGGCGATTTGTCTATTTTAATCTTTTAAGTCGCTGCTGTACTTCTTACTGGGTCAGACAGGGCACTTTTAATGGGGAATTTACTTTTACATTTTGCATTTCATCTGACAGTTTATTTTCCTCAGTGAAAACAGTGGTGAAGAAAATATTTAATAGCTTGGCTTTATCCTCATTGCTTTCTGCAACTCCCCTCATTGCTATGTAGAGGGCCGACTCCTTCAGGTTTATATTTTTACCATTTATATAATTGAAAAACATTTTAGGGTTAGTTTTGCTCTCTTTGGCAATTAATCTATCGGTCTCTAGTTTGGCAGTTTTTATTAGTTTTTACATATTCTGTTTTTTTCCTTATAGTTTATCAGTGCTTCCTGGCTCCCCTCCTGTTTTAGTGATTTATATGCTTTCTTTTTGTCATTTATTGCTTTTTTACGGTTCTATTTATCCACATTGGTTTCTTCTTATTTCTTAGCCTTTTATTTCTATAAGGTATGCATCGATCACAATTTGATGTTACAATGCTTTTAAAAATCTCCCATTTTGTGCTTGTATTTTTATTTTTGGGGACTATGTCCCAGTTAATTGGGCCTATGGCCTCTCTTAGTTGGCTAAATTTTGCTTTTTTGAAGTCCGGTATTCTTGTTCCTCCCTGTAGAAACTCTCGTTTGAAGGATAATTGGAAGGTTATTACTTTATGGTCACTATTTCCCAGGTGTCCCCCGACCTGTACGTCTGTTGTTCTATCAGGTCTATTGGTTAATACTAAGTCCAGTATGGCCGTCCCTCTAGTTGGGTCCTGAACCATTTGGGAAAGGTAAATCTGTCCATGAAAGAATACCTTTATCCAGGGCCTAAATACTAGCCCTAAAAAGATTTTTCCCCTAAATCTGTGGTTACTGCTGTGCTTGGATTAGTGTAATACTGTACATAAATAAATAGGCAGATAGTGTTAGGTGCCTGTAAAAAGGCCTGAATTTGAAATCAATACATTGGGCCAAATATTATTTTTATTATTGTGGTGCTTGGTGAACGGTAACAATGAGGAAAACATCTAGTAAGGGACGCGGTCGTGGTGGTGTTAGTGTACCCTCTGGTGCTGGGAGAGGACGACTCCATTCTACCACAGCCACACGTCCTAGTGAACCAACTACCTCAGGTTCCAGTAACCGCCAGAATTTACAGCGATATTTGGTGGGGCCCAATGCTGTTCTAAGAATGGTAAGGCCTGAGCAGGTACAGGTGCTAGTTAATTGGGTGGCCAACTGTGGATCCAGCACGTTCACAACATTATCTCCCACCCAGTCTTCTGCAGAAAGCGCACAGGTGGCACCTGAAAACCAAACCCATCAGTCTGTCACATCACCCCCATGCATATCAGGGAAACTGTCTGAGCCTCAAGTTATTCAGCAGTCTCTTATGCTGTTTGAAGACTCTGCTGGCAGGGTTTCCCAAGGGAATCCACCTAGCCCTTCCCCAGTGGTGGAAGACATAGAATGCACTGATGCACAACCACTGATGTTTCCTGATGATGAGGACATGGGAATACCACCTCATCGGAGTCCGTACGTCTCTGATGATGA
>JAKVIS010000690.1:0-56036 GCA_033119425.1 Bufotes viridis | reverse complement strand
AAATTGATGGGAACAGCATGGGGAGGATGTCTGGATGCATCATGGACTCCCAGGTCGTATACAGGGAGATATATAACTTATACCAGCTGTACATATATAATTATATACAGGAGATGCCCAGGTTATACCAGCTGTACATATATAATTATATACAGGAGATGCCCAGGTTATACCAGCATGGTCCATATCACTATATACAAGAAGATGTATAACTTATACCAGCTGTACAAATATAATTATATACAGGAGATACCCAGGTTATACCAGCTGTACATATATAAGTATATACAGGTGATGCCCAGGTTATACCAGCATGGTCCATATCACTATATACAAGAAGATGTATAATTTATACCAGCTGTACATATATAATTATATACAGGCGATGCCCAGGTTATACCAGCATGGTCCATATCACTATATACAAGAAGATGTATAATTTATACCAGCTGTACATATATAATTATATACAGGAGATGCCCAGGTTATACCAGATGTACATATATAATTATATACAGGAGATACCCAGGTTATACCAGCTGTACATATATAATTATATACAGGAGATACCCAGGTTATACCAGCTGTACATATATATAATTATATACTGGAGATACCCAGGTTATACCAGCTGTACATATATAATTATATACAGGAGATACCCAGGTTATACCAGCATGGTCCATATCACTATATACAAGAAGATGTAAAACTTATACCAGCTGTACATATATAATTATATACAGGAGATACCCAGGTTATGCCAGCTGTACATATATAATTATATACAGGAGATGCCCAGGTTATACCAGCTGTACATATATAATTATATACAGGAGATACCCAGGTTATACCAGCTGTACATATATAATTATATACAGGAGATACCCAGGTTATACCAGCTGTACATATATAATTATATACAGGAGATGCCCAGGTTATACCAGCATGGTCCATAAAAATAGATATTATGTAAAAAGGCTGAGATGAACCTTTTCTTCAGAATGTTTCACGTTTCACCTCAGGCTTTGCTGCTTGGACGGACAGTTGACTCCCTGAGATATCTAGTAGGGAGGAGACTCCACCATCGGGCTCGGCACACGGGGTGTTCGGCTGATATTTGGCCGAGCATGCTCGCTCAACACTAGTAAATGGATGCATGATTGGATGGGTGAGATGGAGGAGGGACGTCTGGTTGGATGGATCATTGGATGGTAAATACATTGATTGATGGATGATAGATGGATGGATGATATTTGCTTGGCTGGATGTATGGACGGAAGGGTGGATGGTAGGATGGATTAATGGATATTTGAATGGAAAGATTAATAGGTGAATGGATTGAAGGTTGGTTGGATGAGAGGATGAATAAATGTTTGGATTCATATATTAGAGAAGGATAGAAGGATGGATAGACAGAATGATTAGATAGATAGATACTAAATCTTAAATTAACCCCCCCCCCTCTCCTAGTCCCCTTGTATAAGTCCCTGTATTTCACTTCCCCTAAATTCTGTTTTCCTCTCTACACCACAGATCACACTGCGCCTGCGGAACAACCGCGTTCACCCTCTGACCTCTGAGGCCGAGGAGCCGGGAACAGCCGGGACATCAACTAAATGCTGCCGTCCTAGGAACAAGGTAAATGGATGCATGATTGGATGGGTGAGATGGAGGAGGGACGGCTGGTTGGATGGATCATTGGATGGTAAATAAATTGATGGATGATAGATGGATGGATAGTTGACGTGTGCTTGTCTGGATGTATGGACGGAAGGGTGGATGGTAGGATGGATTAATGGATATTTGAATGTAAAGATTAATAGGTGAATGGATCGAAGGTTGGTTGGGTGGATGGATGAGAGAAGAAACAAATGTTTGGATTCATAAATGAGAGAAATAAATGAGAGAATGATGGATAGACAGAATGATTAGATAGATAGATACCAAATATTAAATTATAGCCCCCCCCCCTCCCTCCGCTTGTATAAGTCCCTGTATTTCACTTCCCCTAAATCCTGCTTCCCTTTCTCCTCCGCAGATCACACTACTTCGGAGCAACCGCATTCACCCTGTCGTCTGAGGAATTGGGGTAAGTCAGGACACGTCCGTTCTACGAACAAGGTAAATGGATGTATGATTGTTTGGGTGGATGGTTGATGGGTAGAATGGATGGATGAATAGATGTTTGGATGGACGGACAGATGGTAGGATTGATAGATAGACTTATAAATAAACCAACTATTGTTCCCAGATCAGAGTGTGCCCGCTCTCCTCTATCACCACAGGCTTTCTTCTACCTGACTGGGTGAGTCCGTTTTTAGCAGTATCCAGCACCTCATCCATTTTTAACCAAGCAGTAGAGCCGTCTACAATTCTCCGAATCTTTTTCACAGTCCTCTCTATGCTCTCATCTCTGTCATCAGTGCAGGAGGAATCAGGGAATGAGAGGAAAATGTCCCCTTCCTGCCCCCACCGTACAGCGCTCTGACAAGACTGAGCGACCCAGACAGATCAGAAGAACAGACTTTTATAGGCGGACATAAAGGTGCGGATTTCAACCATCTCATTTAATTGTATTAGTATTAAAATATGGTGACAAGCTGAATATGTGAGTTTTTAGGGACTGGGGTGGAGTCGGGTGGGGGGATGTGCTTTGGTTGTGGGGGGTGGGATGTAGGGAGGTGGTGTGGTGTGAGATTGAATCAAAAGATAATGTCAAGAAGATAGTAGAAAACAATAGTGATTGAGAAAGTACATAAAAACATATGGCAACTGAATATAGTCCTTTGTGCAAATAGTCCTATTTGGAGAAAAAATAAAATAAGAAGGGAAAAATATGGTGGAAAAAAATTGATAAGTAGTGGTAACCAAGGGGTTAAAAAGTTATTCTTCTGTCTTGTAGTATAAGATTGTTAAAAGTTACTTGCTCACTTAGGCTAGTTATGGATATTAAAGTCTAGCAATGTGGAGCTCTTCTCCTGTGCTCCAGATGAGCGATGCTGTAAATCCTGTGCAGGAGAATAAGCCATGCTCTTCAGCCTAAGTGCGGCGTCCCGCACTGTCTCAGGCTTTGAGTCCACTTACCCTCTCTTCTCACGTCCTGTGGGTCTGCTTCTTGGTCGGCCGGGGATGCAGTCCAGCTAGGAAGAGGACGGCGTTCCTCCTGGTGAGAGTATCACGCGGTTGGCGCGCTCTGCTGTGGACGTCACTGGGTCACGTGATCGGCGTGTTCTTCATCCGATTCAGCGGGGACTCTATCCTGTGGGGCGCTCCCATGTTGGATTATGTTGCAGACGGGCAATATGGATCAGTGAAGATGAAAATCCAACACGGGCTCAAACGCGTTTCGGGATTGTTCTCCCTTCATCAGTAAGCACTTACTGATGAAGGGAGAACAATCCCGAAACGCGTTTGAGCCCATGGAGGATTGTCATCTGTACTGATCCATATTGCCCGTCTGCAACATAATGCAACATAATCCAACATAGGAGCGCCCCACAGGAAAGAGTCCCCGCTGAATCGGACGAAGAACACGCCGATCACGTGACCCAGTGACGTCCACAGCAGAGCGCGCCAACGGAAGCGTTTTTGCTGAACCCTGCCGGATCCTGTAAATACGCAAGTGTGAAAGTCGCCTTAGATAATTGACGTGTGCATTGTCCAGGATAAAAAACATGGCTGCTTTATTCCAGAAACAGCGCCACACCTATCCATGGGTTGCACCTGGTTTGCAGCTCTGCTACATTGAAGTGAATGGGACTGAGCTGTAATACCGCGTCTGACCTGTGGACAGGTGTGGGGCTGTTCTGTTTCCTGGACAACCCCTTTAAGATGAAAGATCTAAAATTTCCTCAAGCAAGTATACATAACGCAGTTCCATCCTGCAGCCGGATCGCAGCCTCCGGGGATCCGCTCCTTTGCCAGCCTGCTGGGATCTCTGGAAGATTTCCCATTGGGAGACTCGAGTGAGGATGAAGAAGATGTGAAAGCCAAGGAGAAGGGAAGAAAGACTGAAAGTCTCCGAAGGAGCACCAGCCTGGAGCACCTGGGAGTGGAGGTGACCATGGGAGCGGGATGGGAAGCCCCTGCCCACATCACTCATAATGCTGCACATTACTTCCCCCCATGAGCAGTGCTGCCCCCTTGTGGAGTCCGGTCACCAGTGATGGAGGGACACGTGACTGGTCCTGTCCAGTGAACACCACTGCAGTCGGCGTATGCCCTAGTCTTCCATGCCGCCAAGGACACGGCTGTGACTCTGTAGTAACGGTGTATTAGGACGTGGCTTATTGTGCTTCCTCTGTAGCATCCCCAAGTCAGGGCAATGTGTGGAACTAACCTGGGGAATGCCAGTGATGGAGAGGCCGGCACGCTGTTCCTCTGGGGCACTCTCTGGGTTCTGAAGGGACACAGCCAGGTGCAATGTGAGGTGCCCTTGGTGTTGTAGTTTAACGTGCCTATGGCTAAGTCCCTGATGTTTCGTGACGCCAGTGCCAGTAAACGGTGGCACACCGTATTTATAGTAGGAATAACAGAGGTGCAGACTTGTAGCTTGAAAACAGAATTCCAACTTTACTGAAACAGTGGAAAATACAGCAGGCAACCTCTTAATACAGTTCTTGTTGCAGAAAATAGACTTTTGTACAGTCGCAGTTACAGCAGGCTTACATCCAGCAAGGTGAAACAGAGGGTAAAATAACAGGACTTAGAATTGCAGGTGAACCTTACTTTCTTCCTGACTTGTCCTGACTGGAATTGATGCTTCAAGGCCCCAATGCCCTACTTCTGGCTTATATCCTTGAATCTCCAGTTGACAGAGTACCTCCTCTTGACATTTAGTACCTCTTGCTCTAGGAATTGCCTCTGCTTGACTTCTGCTGACTTGCTTAGGCCTGTGACATGTGGCCTTCACAGACTCCAGGGTCTGCACTCCTTACCAGGCCCAGGGCCTGGTGTAGACTTCACAGGCTCATGGCCTGGAGTAGACTGAACTGACTGACTGAGCTTTCTTTCCCTGACTGGGCCTTATATAGACTAGGGCTACCTAGCTCCCTCTAGTGACTAGAGCTGGAATTACATCCCTAGCCGGCCTGCACATAGCACATTTCACAGTAACAGGGAATTAAATACAATAAATTACATTGCATTGTACAAATAGGACCTTTACCAGCCTCCCCATAAATGAGAGGAACGACAGCATCCAAGTGACCCTTCTGTAGTGACGGGCAGTACAACTCCTGTACACTACATACCCCGCTGCTTTAAGCTGAGTACGCCCTCGTACTCTAACAGGGTACCGCCCGACTGGAATTTTCACCTGAAAAGAGACAAGAAAAACATGCAGGCATACATACATATCAGTAATCAATTCCATCTGCATTGACAATTATCATCAGATCCAGCTGGTTAACGGAGAAGTGCGGTGACAAGGGGCGTCGCTCTCTTTCTTTAGGATAATGAGTGGAACTGGGGCGCTGACCTGGCACAGCGGATGTTAGGGAATACCAGGATAGTCCATGACCATGAATGAGTCCATAATAAAAGAAACATCTCAGAGGCTTGCACATAGGGAGTCCATCTCTGGGCACATAGACTTGGATAAAAAATTTTTAAAGTAATAAATACGGTCAGCAGCACATACATAAAATGACAATACAGGACTCTGACAATACCAGGGTAACACCTTCCTGGCAAGTCCTGCGTTTACTTAAAGTGCTGACCTAAAAGAACCCTTTTCAACCTGAAATGGGGGTTAAAAGGGGATAAGGTGCAAATAAAAGCACAACGTGGATTTATTAAAGTACTTGACGCCAAAATGGTAGCAGCAGGCAGGATGTCCCGGAACAGAAAGAGGCAGGCTGGGAGCAGTGGTTCCACAGTGGCAACTTATCTTCACAAAAATGCCACCGGCCGTGGGGAACTGGCAGCAAGCTCTACCAGCCTGGCAAACTTAAAGGGGCAGTTCCTGCAACAAGTATGATGTCCCCGTGAGGATGAGCAAAAATGGCCTAGCAGGCCTGCTCACAGGTATGTGTCAAATGAACCCCGTTCATCAGAGGTAGTGCAGCCCTGTGCTGCTGGTAGTCTGGGCCATGCACCAGGGCCACTTGGAGGGGGTGCCCACCAAAGAGAATGGGCTGGAAACATCACAGGTATTGGGCCTACCCACCTCACTGGCCCGCTGGGTTGCGGACACATAGGAGCTGCTGGTCTCGGGACACGGGCCGGCGCTGGGGTAGACACTTCCTCTGGCCGGGACATAACGCTCCCGTCAAGGCGGACTCGGCTCCTGGCATAAGTCAATTTATCCGCTTTTACACGGACCTTGGGTGGCTCAGCGCTAGCAGTTGGACCTTGAACTACGGGTTCAGGATGCACAGGGGGCACAGGTAACTCACCACCGCTGGACTGCTGCGCTGCCTTCTTAGACTCTGTCACTTGCCGCAGGCCATCCAGGTAAGCCTGTAAGGAAGCGATCCGCTCCTCCAGGGCGGAGATCTCACTGCTGGATTCCGGCACACTTGCAGCAGGCTCAGATGAGGTTCTATCATGGCGGTTCTTCCGCAGGTCATCCATGGCTTCACTGAACTGGGCCATCCGCGCCCAATCAGCGGCTGTCTTCTCTCGTCGCGGCAGCTCTGGAGAGGGATAAGGACTGGGAGGCTTGTCCAGGATCGTCGGCTGCCAGAAGATGTTCGGGCCGAGAAAGGAACTCTTCTCCTGGTATGTATTCCGGATGGGTCCCGGCGGGTCCTCTGCTTCCACCGGATCCTCTGCTTCTTCCCAGTCCTCCGGTACTGGTCCGGGACGGGTCACCGCGGTGGCATATGGGCCTCGCAGGCCCTCCGCGGGAGTGAACTCCACTTTCTCTCCGACCGCTAGATTATGCAGTCGCCCTGGGAGATAGCTGCGCTTGACGGACCGGCGATTCACATAATAGTCCCGGTTGGTGCCGGTTTCTTGGATGAATCCAAATCCTCTGACCTTGTCAAACTCTAGCACTACTCCAGTGCGGCGTTCAAGCTGGGGTTTGCTGTCCCTGGAATCTTCATAGATCCTCTTGGTAACTTCTTCGAAGTACTTCTTCTGAGTGGTAGTTTTTAAAGTTGCCGCCACTCGGATCTCGGCCATCAGGGCCGACCACGCGGGGTTCCGCGGGAGGAAGCCTTCTCGCTGCGGGTGGAAGCGGCAGGGCTCGGCTTGTGGCCATGGACAGGTTTGGGCCATGTCGCTGGGAGTATACGCTGGGGGCGCAGGGCGCTCCTTAGTTGCTCCTGGGGTCGCCTCCATTGCTCCTACTATGGCTCCGGATCCCTCTGATTCAGGTAGGAAACCCCGTAGCAGGGTGAGCCACTGTTCCTGCAGGCTCCACCCCGTCGTTTCTTGCACGCCCCTAGGTATTTCAGTATAGGGTAGGCGGTGTCCATATTATAATCCTCAAAGGAAGGCGTTACCTCCAGGTCGTCTTCTCCTCCCTCTTGGAGGGTTTTGGCGCCAAATCTTCGCGCCACTGAGGTCAGGGATGGCGCAGGAAGAAGTCCAATGGCGCCGGCGGCCATCTTGGGCGCCATGATGCATCAATTCAATGACAGCAAGCAGGATTGTAAAAGTCCACAAAAACACACTTTGAAGTGGCGATTTTCTTCCTCTTGATAGCGCAACACTGCACAGCGCTTTCTAGAGGTTTTTGGGACACTTTTCTGTACGTTTTAAGTCCGCAAAGTTTACTTCAAATAAACAGGCGTTTTGTCACTTGGCAAACTGGTTAAGGCACAAAGTTCACGTTTTGCTCACAGTCCGTAAAACGTGCGTATCCTGTTCGTGACGCCAAAATGTAGCATCCCCAAGTCAGGGCAATGTGTGGAACTAACCTGGGGAATGCCAGTGATGGAGAGGCCGGCACGCTGTTCCTCTGGGGCACTCTCTGGGTTCTGAAGGGACACAGCCAGGTGCAATGTGAGGTGCCCTTGGTGTTGTAGTTTAACGTGCCTATGGCTAAGTCCCTGATGTTTCGTGACGCCAGTGCCAGTAAACGGTGGCACACCGTATTTATAGTAGGAATAACAGAGGTGCAGACTTGTAGCTTGAAAACAGAATTCCAACTTTACTGAAACAGTGGAAAATACAGCAGGCAACCTCTTAACACAGTTCTTGTTGCAGAAAATAGACTTTTGTACAGTCGCAGTTACAGCAGGCTTACATCCAGCAAGGTGAAACAGAGGGTAAAATAACAGGACTTAGAATTGCAGGTGAACCTTACTTTCTTCCTGACTTGTCCTGACTGGAATTGATGCTTCAAGGCCCCAATGCCCTACTTCTGGCTTATATCCTTGAATCTCCAGTTGACAGAGTACCTCCTCTTGACATTTAGTACCTCTTGCTCTAGGAATTGCCTCTGCTTGACTTCTGCTGACTTGCTTAGGCCTGTGACATGTGGCCTTCACAGACTCCAGGGTCTGCACTCCTTACCAGGCCCAGGGCCTGGTGTAGACTTCACAGGCTCATGGCCTGGAGTAGACTGAACTGACTGACTGAGCTTTCTTTCCCTGACTGGGCCTTATATAGACTAGGGCTACCTAGCTCCCTCTAGTGACTAGAGCTGGAATTACATCCCTAGCCGGCCTGCACATAGCACATTTCACAGTAACAGGGAATTAAATACAATAAATTACATTGCATTGTACAAATAGGACCTTTACCAGCCTCCCCATAAATGAGAGGAGCGACAGCAGCCAAGTGACCCTTCTGTAGTGACGGGTAGTACAACTCCCGTACACTACACCTCCAGCACATTGGGAAAGTAATCTTACAGGGCATCTGTCAGCAGTTCTGTCCCTCTGACACCGGCTGACCTGTTACACGTGCGCTCTGCAGCTGAAGGCGTATAGGAACACGGGACCAACACAGACGCCTTCAGCTGCCGAGCGCACGTGTAACTGGTCAGCCAGTGTCATGGGTACAAAACTGCTGACAGATGCCCTTTAAGTGTCGCACCCCTTTAATACTTGAAGTTACACCATGTCTCATACTCCAGAGCTGCATTCAGAATTCTGCTTAGCTGAGTTTTATAACTGAACTCTGATGTATCGCTTTAAAGGGGTATTCCGATAAAGTGATCCACTATTCACAGGATAGGGGAAAACTATCAGATTGGAGGGGGCCCACCGCTGGGATCCCAACTGATCACAAGAACAGGGTTCTCCTGATTGATGGGGGTCCCTGGGGTAGGACACCTACAGTTATCCTCCACTCTGTGGATAGGAGAGGACTTTCTCTAGCTGGAAACTCCTTCATCCAAAAGTATTTAGTCTGTAGACACTAGATCTCGCAGAATGCGCCACAGACAGAGACAGACGGGCGGACAGGCAGACGGGCGGACAGGCAGACGGGCGGACAGGCGGACAGGTAGACGGGCAGACAGGTAGAAGGGCGGACAGATAGACGGGCGGACAGATAGACGGGCGGGCAGGCAAACGGGCGGACAGATATACGGGCAGACGGGCGGACAGGCGGACACGCGGACGGCGGACAGGCAGACGGGCGGAGAGATATACAGGCGGACGGGCGGACAGGCAGACGGGCGGACAGGCAGACGGGCGGACAGAAAGATGGATAGATAGACGGGCGGACAGATAGATAAATGGATAATTATGATTTTGAGGGTTAGACTGATTAGGATCTGAGGATTGTTGCCTGTGTTTTTACCAGTCCTAATTTCTCTCTCAGACGGTCTCTAACATGGCGTCTCCTCTGCCAACCTTACCCCCAGCCAATGCGCCCCAGGAGCAGTGGGTCGCCCCCTGGACAGCCGTCCCCCCGTGGTTGATTTCTATAGGCACATCCCGGATCTCGCTTTCAAGGTCGGCCATAGACGTTGTGTATGTTGGAGGATGTGATTAGCGCCCCCGTGTTCTGGTCGGTAATAAGAAAGCTGCAGAACTTACCATTATAGAGAGTCTGAGCTTCTTCCTTATGGTTCGGCCTGACTTTCCTCGCAGCAGCCGCTTGAGCTGGACACCTTCCAGAAGAAGGCCGTGCAGCGCCTGGAGGCCGGCTCCTCGGTCGCCGCTCACACGTCTGCAGGGAAGGCAGTGGTGGCTAAGTACCTATAGCCTTATCTCTCAAGCACATGACCAGGTGAGTGAGATCTAGGCCTGACCCTTGTGTGACTATACTGCCCCGTCTGTCAGTGTAACAGAAGCTGGACCATCCGCCATAACTGCGCTTGTTTCTCGTCTTCCTTAGATCTATATACACCTCTCCCATCAAGGCTCGGTCCAATCAGAAATTCCCAGATTTCAAGATGACCTTTGGAGATGTCGGTCTGATCACTGGCGACGTCCAGCTGTATACCAGCGCCTCATGTCTTATCCTGAGCACAGAGATCTTAAGGTAGATCACTCATCTGTGCCTCAGCTTTCATCCCAGAAGCCGGCAGAATTGTGAATGCTGCTCTGGAGTATAATACAGGAGAAGTGATGCAGTGTGCTGTATTTACAGAGTTACTTAGGATGAATTCTATATGTAAACTGGTGACCCTACATTAAGTACTATGACACGTTTCATCTCGAGCCTTCCTGCTGGCGGTCTCCTCCTGACCCTCTACTGTTCATCCTTCCAGGTCAATGCTGTACAATGGCTCTGACGTGATCCGGGTCATCTTCGATGAGGTTCATTATATTAATGACGCTGAGGTAAGTGCTTATAATCTTAATCATCCTGAGGTGGGTTCCACTCACAACCTTATTAACCCTTCTTCTATGCCCCTCCCCCTCCCAGCGCGGCGTTGTATGGGAAGAGGTCCTTATAATGCTGCCGGAGCATGTGAATATCATTCTGCTGAGCGCCACCGTCCCCAACAACGTGGAGTTTGGAGATTGGATCGGGTGAGTAATTGCACGCGCTAGTTTACGTATCGTGGTTGTGGCGGTATAATTATATATGGTGGCCGAAACAGGACCAATTATCTTAATCTGCCCGTATGACATACTTAAAGGGGTTGTTTGCTTTAAAAATCCCTTTATGTAGAAGGTTTCTCCGGTGATATTTGGTTCTGCTGCCAGGATCTAGCTGAAGCAAGTGTTCGGTTCCCCTGCAGCTCCCCACAGGGCAAATGAAACATTACACAATCTCATTGGATTCGGTGGGACATCCGTGCAATGCAAGGACATCCGGAGTGAGAGATACTGTCCGCTCTGGCTACTGACTCACAATCTCCTTGAAAATTTGCTTTCTAAACCAAAACATTAAAGAGTAGATGTAGATAGTAAAATGTATATGTCTTATGGCAAAAAAGCCTCTTTCTCCACTTATCAGCCACTTCTTCTCTTCCTTGCATCCTACACTGAGCCCTCATTCTCAGTTCACTGAGCAAATCCGTCTCCAGTGAGGCCGAGGGCTGTCATGGCAGCCAGGAGCCTAATATTCCATTAAAGGCTGCGGACACCTTCTGGGCATTTTTTATCATTTAGATTTGACCCATTTTGGGTTAAAATTATTTATTCAGTTGGTTTATAAAAAAAATTCATCAGTTTTTAAAAAAAAGGGGTTGAAGATCAGTCTGTAGATTATTGCTTCTTAGTCCCCTCAGCTGACGGCTCAAGTGAACCCTGATTTCTGATCTCCTGACCTCATAGACACTCATTATAGATAAACTATTACAAAACTGAAGATGAGATTTATTCCTCACGGTGAATGATGTAGGACAGGCATGCTCAACCTGCGGCCCTCCAGCTGTAGCAAAACTACAACTCCCATAATTCCCGGACAGCCTACAGAAGGGCAGGGTGGGAGTTGTAGTTTTACAACAGCTGGACGGCCGCAGGTTGAGCATCCCTGATGTAGGAGAAATGATTCCAGTGTCCAGTGAAGGAGGCAATATGGACAATCACATTAGTAAGTGCCTTGTATTACCCTTCTCTACTGCACATGATTCCTCTATGACTACTTTGTGACAGTGCAGGAACTCATCCGCAGCAGGGAGATGCTGCAGGTAATACGTCTTGTGGCATCCTGAATATCCATGCACTCTGGTGGACACTATGACCCAGTAAATAATCCTGTATTACATAGTGATATCAATGTATCATCCACAAGACCCCCACCAATCACGCGCAAAAAAGCGCAGACCCCTTGTTTATCCAGTCACAGCACCATACGCAAGGGTGTGGTTATGGCTGGTACTGCAGCTCTGCCACATCCATGTGAACGAGCTTGTCTGATGGATTAGGCACAGTCACATCCATTCGTACTTTGGCTAGAGAGACAATGAAGGGCCCCGTCATTCTACTGACTCCCAGGTGTCCTTATGATCATACATATTCATGTCCATCATCTTAGGATCATTCTAAGCATCTGCACAAGTTCCTTTACTGCCTTCTATAGACATAGTGATTGGTAGCAAACATTTAGTATGGAGAGGGTATCGTGGTCACGCCCCGTCAGGCCCTGATCTAGGCATAACGCAATATGTCATTGTTGCCCAGAGGATTCCTTTCAGAAGATATCTTGAAGATCTTGTGCCCACACTATCCTAGGTTCAATCAACGTCTCCTCCAGAAAAAGGTGGTGGAATCCATGAATAGCATGAAGTGTCTAAGTGTGGGACGGATCATCATCATCAGTACCGAGTATCACCCTTGGGTGCCTGGAGTGGTCCTGCAGGGAGGATTAAAGCCAGAGCTCACTATAGACCTAGGGACTGGTCTAGAGTTCTGCAGTCGTTGTCTTCTGTCCTTCAGGTGTCTTCAGATGCCACCGATAGGGTCTACACCACACTGGTGCTGTGTGAGAAGAAGGTGAGAAAATGGCCTCTACCGAACGAGGGGAGAAGGAGAGCCAGACGCTTCCATGTCCAGATGATCTTTTAATGGGCAAAGTCTTCCGACCTGAGGGTAAGAAGAAGAGAAAAGTCTATGAAAAGTGTGGCCATTATGGGGCACATTTATTAAGACCGGCGTCTAAAGCCCTAGACTGGCGATGGATCCGCCGGAGTTATGAAGAGGTGCCTGCCTTCTGAATGTAAGGCAGCTTCCAAGCTGTCTTACATTTAGGGTCCATTTACACGTCTGCAAGTGTTGTTGCGGTCCGCAAATTGCGGATCCGCAAAACACGGATACTGGCCATGTGCATTCCACATTTTGCGGAACTATGATAGAAATGCCTATTCTTGTCCGTGGCTGTGGACAACAATAGGACATGCTCTATCTTTCTCGCACATATTCATTGGGGGACACAGAAACCGTGGGTATAGCTATGTCCACTAGGAGGCGTTGACACTAGGCTAGAATTGTTAGCTCCTCCTCCGGCAGCTATACCCTCTCCAGCCTGGAGAAGGAGCTTCAGTTTTTAGCTTAGTGTCAAAGGAGGCAAGACATCCCTGCTCTGCAGGGTGGCTTCCTTGAAGATTTTTTATTTTAGTTTGTTATTTTTCTTCTTGCAGGTGGGAAAACAGTGGACACCTAGTCTCCCTGTTATCCCGGGGGAGCACGCCAGTGTCGCCTCGCCTTACTGCCTCCTCCCCCCCAAGAAGCAAAAGGAGGACCAGGGCAGCCTCGCTCCCCTGCTCCCGCCAGCCAAGGGGTCACCTAAACCGGCCAGCCCTCCCGCCATCCAGACTCCTGCCACTACAGTGCCAGCAGGTACAGGAGGAGGTGACCCTGCTGGAGTAAGTGACCTTGTGGTTCACTAGGGAGGGTGAAGAGAAGAGGATGAAGATAGGGTGAGTAACCGGGATGCGGTAAGTATATCCCTTACCCCCCCTCCCACCCGTTTTCCCCTCCCACCCGTTTTCCCCTCCCAGACACACATGGCGAAGTTGCTGCGGCCAGGTCCCCCTACCGGGCACAGTGACTCTGCAGGTCTGGGGGTTAATGGACTGGGCCCCCACTTCCCGGGTCCCCTGGTTTGGCACCCATGGGACACCCTTCTACCACAACTTTCTGTGCACTCCCGTGCCTCCAGTCGGCGCGCTTCCGCCGGTGCAGTGGGGGTTACTACTGCCGTTGGCGCCATGCGCGCTCCATTGGCGATGCGGGGTTAAAATTTTCTCCCTCAAAGGTCCCCCCACCCGGCGCTACGGGGTTAACTTATTAGCGGAGGTTCGGGTTTGACTCCCGCACCTCCGGACGTCTCCTTATACCAGCGGTCGAGGGCATGTTCCCGCTGTCTACAGGGCGCGCGCTGGTACGGTTTTTCCTTGCCGGTCTCTGCGCGGCGAGCCCAGTGTATTTCGGGCATCCTTCCCTGGTGGGCAGCCGGGTGCTGAGATCCTAAATTAGGCCGAGGCCTTGCGGCCTGCTAGGCTATCTTCCTGGCTGCGGGGGAGGGGCGGGATCCGCTACTGGCGCGAATCTTTCGCGCTCCTCGGAATCTCCTCCCCTGTTTTTCTGGCACTGTGTTAACCCCTTCCTGCCGGCCTCTTCCTGGTCCTGCGGACTATTGCCGGTAGGGGTTCCGTGCACCGTCCCCCCTCTCCAGGGGCAGCGGCAGCATTATATAAAAAAAAAAAATATATATATATATATATATATATATATATAGATTTTTGGTTCCCATGCCAAGGGTGTGGAAACTGGTTGCACCGCTGCGCCCGCATTTTCCCTCCCATGGCTCAGCTCTGTCAGCGTGCATATTCCTTAAGATGCAGAGTTTTCCCTATACATGCCCCCCGTCTACAGGTGGCAGGTTGCGCTCTCCAGGCAGTGCCGGCCAGGGTCCCTTTCTGTAGCCTTCCAGATTCAATGCCGGCCGTGTGCATGATCCCTTTCCATAGGCGGAATTGCACTCTCACTGGATATGGTGCTGGCCATGTGCGTGACCCCCTTCCATAGGCGGACACTGCACTCTCACTGGATATGGTGCTGGCCATGTGCATGATCCCCTTCCATAGGCGGACACTGCACTCTCACTGGATATGGTGCTGGCCATGTGCATGACCCCCTTCCATAGGCGGACACTGCTCTCTCACTGGATATGGTGCTGGCCATGGGCATGACCCCCTTTTCCTAGGCGGAATTGCACTCTCACTGGATTTAGTGCTGACCATGTGCTTGACCTCCTTCCATAGGCGGACACTGCACTCTCACTGGATATGGTGCTGGCCATGTGCATGACCCCCTTCCATAGGCGGACACTGCACTCTCACTGGATATGGTGCCGGCCATGTGCATGACCCCCCTTTTCCTAGGCGGAATTGCCCTCTCACTGGATTTAGTGCTGGCCATGTGCTTGACCCCCTTCCATAGGCGGACACTGCACTTTCACTGGATATGGTGCTGGCCATGTGCATGACCCTCTTCCTTAGACGGACACTGCACTCTCACGCTGGGTTCAGACCTGAGCGTTTCTGAGCGTTTTTGTGCACGTTTTCGGCAATAGTAAACGCGCGGTTATGTGCATGACCCCCCTCCATAGGCGGTGTATTGCACACTCTCTGTATATGCTGCTGGCCATATGCATGCCCCCTTTTTTTCTATAGGGGGCATTCTGCACCTTCGCTGATTATGGTGCTGGCTTTGTGCGTGACCCCCCCTCCATAGGCAGAGTATTGCACTCTCACTGAATATGGTGCTGGTCACGTGCATGTCTCCCCTCCATAGGTGGAAAACTGCACTCTCACTGGATATGCTGCGAGACTTGTGCATGGTCCTCTTCCTTAAGAGAATACTTGCACCCTCACGGGATGCAGCACTGGACCTGTGCTTGCCCCCTTCCAGAGGTGGAATTTTGTGTTCACGGGTCACATATGCTGGCCTTGGACAGCCCCCTTTCTTGGGCGGCATTTTCACCCTTGCGCACTGCGGTGCTGGGGCGTTCATGTCCCCCTTCACTGGCGGAGTAGTTACTCTATCATGTATGCGGTGCTAGCGCACGCGTACACCCTTATGGTAGCTTGGCGCTCTCGCTTAAAGCGATGCTGTCCAGTGCATGTCCCCCTTCCCTAGGCGGACTTCCTGCTGGATGCAATACGGCCATGTGTATGACCCCCTTCGGGCGGACTGTGGCATCGGAAGGCAGCACTGCTCGTGCACCTCCCCGCCGGGCTGTTACGCTCTTTTTGTATGCGGTGTTTGACATGTACGTATTCCCATTTTTCTAGGCGGACTGCTTGCACAATTGGTCCTGTGCATAACCCCGTTATAAGGGACATATTGCATGAGGCTGTGGGCTCTAGCGTGACCCCCTTCATTAAGTTATGCGCGCATTGTACATGGTACAGCCCCTATACGCCTCCTCCTCCTGTAGGTGAGTTGGCATTCTCTCTCTTGCGGAGCTGAATATGCGGGTGCCCCCTTTTTCTCCCTGGTTGGGACGACATTGCGGGTCCGTTCGTTCCGCCATATTCGTTGGCAGTTGCTTCTGTCATAGCTGCGGTTCCCTCATATCCTACTATTCCCCTTCGGATATTGTGTAGTATGAGTATTCCTATGGTCGCCCTTCAGCTCCTCCACCAGGTTCCGGCTGCTCTCCTCTGGCAGGTCTCCCTCTGCCAGCTCCGGGGACCTCCATCTTGAGTTTGCACGGTGTTCGTCTTCTGCAAGGTGGTATGACGTACGACATGCGGGTTTTCGTGGGTTCTACCATTGAGCTGTCCCACTCTGGTTCTGGCTACCCTGTTCCCACTCCTGCTTCTTGGTTGGAGCTGTTGCTGCCTGGGTCCTGCCTGGGCTGCTTCTTTTCGCTGGTTCCTGCGCGCTTCATCTACCTCCGAGGTGGCTTCTGCCCCGGCCAGGCTTCAGCGGCTGTTCCTTCACAGCTCTCTCCTCGGGGGTGAATAGGATTGTTGTCTTCCAGACTTCATTCCTGCGGATACTTCCGGAGTTCCTGTTGGGACCTCGGACAGTCTCTCTCGCACACTAGCTGCCACGGCAGTGTGCCCCTTTCCGTGCTTATCGCGCTCTGTCCTCCCGCTTGGGTAAGAGATTGGGTGTTTCCGTTTTAGGCGGTGGTCCGGCTGTACTCTAGCCTTCCCGTGGGCTGACTTCCAGCGCGTGGATCCTTGGTAGTCGTAGTGCCTTGGTACTTACCTTCTACTCCTTGCCATGTTGGGCCCAACTGGTGGGCTTAGCCCCTCCACTTCCTATACTGGTATTCCGTTGCTCTGTCTGAGGTAGTGAGTGTGCCCACGGTGACGCCTCATCTGTCTTGAGGTTTGTTACTCTCCACCCTCACGGCTGTTTACTCTGCACCTGCTGTGTTCCTTTGGTACGGTGGGGTGTTGCATTGCGTTATACCACAAAACCCTTCTACGTCCTTCCCTGATGTGGTTCTTGCTGGGAACTGCTCCTTCGGACGCCGATTGTCCTTGGGTTTTGCCTACCGTATTTCCCCTCTCTTGGGATGGTGGAACTCTTCCTCCAGGTGGCGATATAGGCACGCATTTTTATCTGACTGTGGCCCCTGTGGCCCCTGTGCTCTGGGGAGTTTTCCTTCCTGCTGCGTTCTTCCATCCACTGACTCTGCCTGGGCCGTCTGGTCGTGCAGGCGGCAGGGTGCTGCACCCCACAATGGTGGTGTCCCTGCGTGGTCTGTGTGTTTCCCTCCCTGTGGACTGCTTTTGAACGTCCCACGGTTTCTGTGTCCCCCAATGAATATGTGCGAGAAAACGAGATTTTGTATAACTTACCAGTAAAATCTCTTTCTCGCTCTTCATTGGGGGACACAGCACCCACCCAGTATTGTTTGTACGGCAGTTTGGCAGTGCTTGCCAGCGGGCCTTCATATTATTGGTCCGTCGATATCGGGTGTTTCTCTCCTTTTAGTAGTTGGTCTGCTTCTCCTACTGCTTCTGCACAAAACTGAAGCTCCTTCTCCAGGCTGGAGAGGGTATAGCTGCCGGAGGAGGAGCTAACAATTCTAGCCTAGTGTCAACGCCTCCTAGTGGACATAGCTATACCCACGGTTTCTGTGTCCCCCAATGAAGAGCGAGAAAGAGATTTTACTGGTAAGTTATACAAAATCTCGTTTTTGTGCATGGCCACGGAACGGAACTACGGATGAGGACAGCACACGGTGTGCTATCGGCATCTTTTGTGCCCCCGTTGAAATGAATGGGTGCGCACTAGTTCTGCAAAATTGCGATCACTTGACCTCTGTATTTTTGTGGCCACCCTGAAGTTCTGACAGGTCGGAACCAGCTCCTTAGTTGTATGATTTCTTGAATATTACATATATTAAAGGTGCTTTTACTTTTATGCCCCTCCCATTGTAGGACCATGTGACCGCAAGCTTCTGAAACTCCGCCCCTCAGAAATTCTCATGACATTAAGGGTTCATGCCGACACAGTTTTGGATGATGTCACCTGGAGCCAATCCCCTCGCTTCAGGTAACTGACCCCAGAGTCACCATCCCACACACGTCTACAATTCTAAAAACTTTCCTCCATTTTATTGGCCAACATCACATTTTCATACATTGACAGAAATGACCCTCCGGGCCCTGCAGTGTCGGGTGTGACGCAGGAGCTGTCTCGACTGGCGGACCTGCCCCCTGGGGCACTAATGCCACTGTGTCCTGTAAATGATTGCAGTTACAGGAGCTGGAGGTGGTGGAGCCGTCAGCAGAATTAAGAGACTGGAAGGAGCCTTTAGAAAATTCAGCTGCCCCAACAGCCCTCGTGCCCAAGTACCAGGAAAGAATCAATGTAAGTCAAAGGACATGGGTGTTCAGGGTTGAGCAGGTCCTGTCCTCTGCAGAACATGCAAGTAACTCTTTGCCCATCCTCTCCTTCCTCTGTGATGCCGCCAGGTCTTACGCACCTTACATTACATAGATGATGGCGGAGCGGTGCAGCTGAAGCGACGCGTGGCTTGTGTGGTTAGCAGTCATGAACTGTTGGTTACTGAACTGGTACTGGATGGGGCACTGTCACCACTCGACCCAGAGGAGATTGCTGCTCTGCTCTCCTGCCTTGTCTTCCAGCATAAAACACAGTGTGAACCGCGACTGACAGACACACTTAAAGAGGTAAGACCAAAAATGACAAATACAATAGTGCTCCGTGACTAGATGGTAGTTAAGGAAAGTCATTATCTCTGTCATCCTTTAATGATTGCATACCTACCTCTGTGTACAAGAACATAACTACTATAATACCGCTCCTGTACAAGAATATAACTACTATAAAACTGCTCCTGTACAAGAATATATCTACTATAATACTGCCTCCTATATACAAGAATATAACTACTATAATACTGATCCTATATACAAGAATATATCTACTATAATACTGCCTCCTATATACAAGAATATAACTACTATAATACTGCTCCTATGTATAAGAATATATCTACTATAATACTGCTCCTATGTATAAGAATATAACTACTATAATACTGCCTCCTATGTACAAGAATATATCTACTATAATACTGCCTCCTATGTACAAGAAAATATCTACTATAATACTGCCTCCTATGTACAAGAATATATCTACTATAATACTGCCTCTTATGTACAAGAGTATAACTTAATGATTTTCTTAGTCTACGACGTAAAGTCATAGTTTTATTAAAGACACGGAGGCTCATATTGCATTCTCTTCCTTTACTGACCACCAATAGCAGCAAAGAAATTTACATATGCAAAAAGGTAACCATGGTAACACAAGGTCCCACCCCTACAGCCCCTATAATAGGCCATTTCTCATGCAGATCTTCCTCTTTCTTCGCGAACCAGACGCCGAATTATCACAACCGGAACTCAGAACCGCAAGCCCAAACGGAGAGGCCTACAGCAGTCGGAGCCCCTCAACAAAGCCAACATGGCCACACTGTGGGAACAGAACAACCGAAGATGCAAGATCGTGAGACAGCATGGCGTTCAACCTGAAAAGAGAGAAAAACAGACCAAATGGCCAGGAAAAGCAAGCCCACTAGGCACGAAAGATAACCTTTGACAAAACTTAAAGCACAGCAGCGGAGAACAGACAATAAAAATCATCTCAGCAATAATGGCTATAAATACGATTGAAGTAAAACAATAATGCTAGACATAAAGACAATAATAAAATAACAATACAAAAATACGATAATCGAACAATAATATAATAATATGATCAGAAAATATTGCACCCAAGAGCCGAATAGACTAGACAGAAGGGTGGGAAAGGGTCTTTAATAAAACTATGACTTTACGTCGTAGACTAAGAAAAACATTAAGTTTTACAGCAAGACACGGAGGCTCATATTGCAAGTTCAAAGCTGATAGACTAGAGAGGAAAACAAGTGAGGGGAAGGACGAAAATAATGTTCTCTAAAAGTGGTGGCGCTAGACCAAACCGCCAAACGCAAGATGTCCTCCAGACGGACCCCCGAGACCGCCAAGGAAGTGGCCGACGCACTTCCAACAGAATGGGTGGTAAAGGTGGACGTATCTTTCCCCGCAAGGGACATGACCCATGTGAGCCAACGCGCCAAAGTTGGGCCAGAAACCGGCCTGAACGGAAGGCGAAGCGAAAGAAAAAGTTGAGGCACCGCGGGGGAACAATGGGCTCTAGTCCAGGAACGTACTTCCGAAAGCAAACAACCGGGCAAAAGGCAGGGGAAGAAGGAAAACTAGGGTAGGGGACCAATCTGATGTTGGTCTTAGTACGACGCGAGATGTCAAAAATGACGCCCTCGGGCGAAAAAGACCGCGCTTAGTGATCAAGAGCCCTGACAACGAAAACCCACTAACAAGAGATGAGACGAAAGAGAGAGCTACCAAATTCGCAGATAGCTGACGCAACGAGGGGTCCGAAATAACAAGCCAAGAAGACAGAAAGGACAAGACCACAGAAACGTCCCAGGTGGTAGAAACCGTGGCCGTGGAGGACGGGCCAAACTGGATCCACGCAGAAACCGGGAAACCGATGGAAGATGACCCGCCGGGACACCGTAAAACCCCTGATGAGTGGAAGAAATGGCGAAACGGAACAAATTAATGGTCCTATAAGCTTTCTCAGCCTCAAAGAGGGAAGCGAGAATTGTAGGAAACGAGCTACAGATGCCAAAACGGGATCCAAGTCCCGGTCCAAGCACCAGCTAGTCCAAGTTCGCCAGGGCGCCCGATAAGATTGTCTGGTGCCGGGAGCCCAAGCGTTGTCCAGGAGGCGTCGAGTAGCCTCCGAAACTCTACCGACCGCTCCTGGAGTCCGGAGATCCGGCAGGCCAACAACCAAAGGGAGACGTTCAGGAGAAGAGGGTGGTGAAAACCCCGAGGGCTGCGAAGGAGGGTCACTTAATTCGGGAGAAGCAGGGGCACATCCACCAAGAGCTCCAGAAGAGACAGATACCACACCTGAGACCCTCAGAAAGGGACCACTACCACCAAGTCCGCCCGCTAACGACGAACCTGGAGGAGCGTCCGTGGAATCATTGTGAACGGGGGAAAAGCGTAGAGATGGCCAGTTGACCCATCCTGAAGAAAAGCATCCACCGCCATTGCCTACGGATCCGGGCGCCAGCTGAAGAATCGGGGAAGTTGCGAGTTGAGCCGATAAGCGAGGAGGTCGATGGAGAAGGGGGGCCCCCACATGTCCGACAATGCAGAGAATACCGCTGGAACCAGCTGTCAATCGCTGTCGTCCGACAAATGGCGCGAGTTCCAATCCGCCTGAACGCTGCGTAGACCCGGAAGGTACTCCACTTGCACCATGATGTCCTAGGAGAGGCAATACAACCAGAAGTCCTAAGCCAAACGTGCTAAGGTCGCCGAATGTGTACCTCCCCACCCGGTTGACGTAGCGGACTGCAGAGACATTGTTCATTCTCAGACGGATGCACTCATCGGCAATACTGCTGGTGAAGCTCTTGACGGCAAAGGATCGGGCCAGCAGCTCCAAGGCGCTGATATGGAGCCGAGCTTCTTCCTCGGACCAGGGATCTCCCGTGGAAACTCCGTTGCAATGTGCCCCCAACCTTGGAGGCTCGCAACCGATTCCACGGTGAGCTCCGGTAGAAAACTGAAAACGCTCCGCCATTCCAGGCCTCCAGATCGGCGATCCACCAACAAAGCTCCTCCTGGGCTTCCGCGTTCAGCTCCACGATGTCCGCAAAAGAAGCACCGGTATGCAGATGTGCTATCTTCAATCTCTGGAGGGCACGGTAGTGCAGAGGAGCTGGAAATACCGCCTAGATGGATGAAGTCAGCAGGCCGATGATGCGGGCCAGATGGCCCAACGACAGGCGGGGATTGATCAAAGCATGTCTCAACTCCATGCGGATCGAAAGCAGCTTCGTCATCGGAAGACATAGGGATTCCCTGATCGAATCCACCGTGAAGCCCAGAAATTCTAGCCGTCAGAAGGGAAAAAGGCAAGAATGCTCTGTATTGAGGAGAAAACCGAGATTCTCCAAAAGGTCCGACGTCCAACGAAGGTGCTTCAGCAACACTGCCTCGGACTGGTGCATCAGAAGGATGTCGACTAGGTACACAATGAGGCTTACTCCGCGACTCCGCAACCACGCCATAACCGGATACAGCAACCTGGTGAAACACCAAGGGGCCGATGACAACCCGAATGGGAGGCAGATGAATCTCTGGACCTCTCCTCTCCACAAGAAGCGGAGAGGATCCCTGGAAGGTGGGGACACGGGAACCGTCAGGTAAGCATCCTTGAGATCTAATTTTACCATCCAGACCCCCGGAATAAGAAGGTCCCGAAGAAGATGGATCCCCTCCATCTGGAAGTGGCAATAGCGCACCACCGTGTTCAGAGAGTGGAGAGTGATGACCGGTCTCACCGGACCACACTTCTTCCGCACCAGGAATATGTTGCTGAGGACGCCCCCTGATGAGGAGGGGGCCCTCACTATCGCCCGATTGTGGAAGAGAGAAGTAAACTCTGTGTCCACGAGTGCGTGATCCAGGCGTGATAGCGGCAGGACCGGGGGGTGTGGAACAAGACACGGGGAGCCTGTGAGTTCTATGGTGAAGCCCCTGACCGTGGTCAGGACCCTGCAACTGCCGGCACAGGTAGAGACCCATTCCAGCAAGACCCTGCGCATGGACGACTGGGCCTTGTGTAGGGCGGACGAACGCCCACAAATCGGTTAAGGTCTTTGATGAAAGAATCACCCAAGAACAGCCCTAGTGCATCTTTACCTGCCTCAGTAAGGGCAAGGATTGCCAGTTTGGGGTCAATCTTAAAGAGGATGGCTTTACGCCACTTGACCGCCAGGGACGTATTTGTGCTGCCGGCGATACAGATCGCCCTTTGCACCCAGCCAGTGAGCTCTTCTGGATCTATCTAAGAGCCATCCACTCTGGCGGACTCCGCCATGTCAAGAATCTTGGCCAGTGGGCCAAATATGTCCAGGAGCTTGTCCTGACAGCTCTGCAGAGCCGAATCCAGCCCTCTACGGGGATTCCAGCCAGTTTTTGATAAAAACGGTGTCATTTAGGGTCGACTACCGGTGTGTCACAGATTTCATTTGGAATCAGGAGCCTGGGACATTCGGCCCTGAGTTTGCTACGGGATTATTTAGCTAGAGGACGGCGGACCCAGTGTTCCAGGTAATTGCTAAAATGGGTCGCCGGAAGCCACTCCGCAGACCAAGGGTGGTGGAGGGCGTCGGAGTCAAACGTGGGGGCACCCGAGGGATCTACCAGGGAAGAGGGGGCATTACCAGCGGAGGTGGAGGAGGACTCCTAGGCTAATGAGTAGAAGGGGTGGCGCATACAGGATCAGCCACCGGGGGACGTCCTCCTCCGATGGGCCACTAGCCTCCGCTAATTCCTCTGGGTTGGATCCAAAGTCCGATTCGGACTCTCTCGAAGCTTGTACTCTGGCACATTTCCAAATGCGCGCCCGTTCTGCCTGGCGTGAAAGGCTCTCTTGATGTGGTCTAAGCACGCTTTCCTGGGTGGCTTTAGTCAGACCAATCAAAGTCTCCTGTGAGACAGGAGGTTCTGCAGCAATAGAATGCTATGCTTGCCCAGATGGGGATGGCCTGGCCCCAACCAAGTGGTGTACAGACAGGGTCTGAGATATCGTCTGAGAGATAATGGAGGTGTTAGAGCCCATTGCCTCCATAATGGCACTGGACACTGAGCGGTGGAGGGCCAGTGCATGTGCAACCTGAACTGCAGGCCTGGGGTCTCCAGATGGAGAGGGGGGGCAGGCCTGCTGGTTTTAACTGGTCTGGATTTGGCATGCTTAGGTAATAATAATAAATGTGCAGGGAAAGAACTAAGCCTAGAGGGCTGCAGAGTGGCGCAAACCTAAAGAGGAGGAAGGTACTGAAGGGGTTAATCACCCCAGAGAGAGAGCGCAGCGACGGCGGGAGCAGGGAGCCTGCAGCAGCAGCACAGGAGGATGCTGAAGATGCCGAGAAGCGGAAGAGGCCGAGATCTCGCGAGAACGGGATCCAAGATGGCCGCCGAAATCCCGCAAGATCTCGCAGCTGCCGGGAGCCAAGCGTGGGAACGCGGGAGCAAGGAGAAGGAGAGCAGAGCCGGGGGCATGGACCAGAGCGCTGAGAAGAGCGCTGGAAGGAGAGGTGCCAGACACCGGTATGTATCGGAGCGGCGCAGGGGGGGGGTGTCCAGAAGGGAGCCGCACCAGAAGCACGCGCTCAGCCAGGGAACAGAGGCAGGAAAAATACCCCTAAGAGCCTCAGATCAAAGGGGGCAGAGAGGAAGGGGCAAATGGCCGCAAGCTAAGGGAAAAGAGGATCCCCAGAGGGAGACGGGGCACAATGGGACACAAGCCGGGGTAAAAGCTGCAAAGCAACAAAGCTAAGAGCAATAAATATCATATGAGGCAAATGGATATAGATATATATAAATACTATAAGCGCACAGTATAGACAAAAAGCAACTGAGCAAAAAGAAAGATGTTACTTATCTGGTGAGCAGCAAAGAAAGAGGAAGATCTGCATGAGGAATGGCCTATTATAGGGGCTGTAGGGGTGGGACCTTGTGTTACCATGGTTACCTTTTTGCATATGTAAATTTATTTGCTGCTATTGGTGGTCAGTAAAGGAAGAGAATGCAATATGAGCCTCCGTGTCTTGCTGTAAAACTACTATAATACTGCCTCCTATGTACAAGAATATATCTACTATAATACTGCCTCCTATGTACAAGAACATAACTACTATAAAACTGCTCCTATGTACAAGAATATAACTACTATAATACTGCCTCCTATGTACAAGAATATAACTACTATAATACTGCTCCTATGTACAAGAATATAACTACTATAATACTGCCTCCTATGTACAAGAATATAACTACTATAATACTGCATCCTATGTACAAGAATATAACTACTATAATACTGCATCCTATGTACAAGAATATAACTACTAAGGTGTGGTCTAATTGGGCACTGTGTCTTACCACAAGAGGGTGTAAAAGTTCTTTCCATGCTTCCTTATAAAGAGGTTCTCAGAGGTTTCTTTTGGGTAGTGTACCTCTTGGTGAGAGATCATTTAGAGCTGGACAAGACTCTACGATGCAAGCACAGACATTTAGCCCGGTTTACAGACTTTGAGATAAGGAGCATCATTGGACTGAGAGAAGTAGGATTGTGTTTCGATGAGTTTCATTGCCCATCATCCAGACACAGGTGGTACCTTCCATACACTCCCCTGTCTCTATCAGGAACATTTTCACATGTTTAAATGGGTTTTCCAGGATTTTAATACTGATGACCTATCCCCTGCGGACCCCAGCTGATCAGCCGGTTGAGAAGGTGCCGTGCTGCTGTGACCGCCGTGGCCTTCTCACTGCTTTCCCTAGGCCTAGTGACAACACATTGTATAGCGGCTTTGGTCCATTTACTTGAATGGGTCCGAGCTGCACTTAGGCCATGTGACCAATGATCGTAACATTACATGGCCTTGGCAGGGGTCCCGAGAGTCAGACCCCCGCTGATCTACATACTGAGGATTGGTTATCAATGTGTAAACCCCTTTAATTCTTGACTTCTCACAGCTTTATTTCCCTTCATTTCCAGCCCTTCTCTGAGATTATGACGCTGACCGACATCCAGGAAGACCTCATTGTGCGCTGCGTCCAGCGGCTGGATGAAGCTTGCCGGGACGTGCGCTCTGCCGCTCGACTGGTCGGAGACGCCACACTCTGCGCCAAGATGGATGCCGCCTCACAGCTTATCAAGAGGGATATAATCTTTGCTGCAAGCCTGTACACACAATGATCTGTTATCACAAGGTTAATACTCAACATTTTATTCGGGGAATCCCTTAAAGGGGTTGTCCGAGTTATGAAAAAAAATATATATATAACACTGTAAATCTTATGGGCAGCAACATATAACTAAGTTAAGAAAGTTTTAGGCAAAACAAATTCTATTTCCTCATTTCCCTGGTTCTCTTCTGGCCCTTTGTTTACCTGCAATAACAACAATCTCTGCCCCTCCCCCTGCACTTCTAAGGGAGTGAATACAAGTGCTGCCCTGAGTGACATGTCTGACTGCTGAGATACTCAGCAGCATGTTGTATGTGTAGAACTACAAGTCCAAGCTGTACAGTGACACTGCTGATTCACACAGGATCTTCCCTACCCTACCTGTTCTTGTGCAATGCCACGTACACCTTCTGAGGCAATTTTTTTTATGATTGCATTTTACTTGTTTTTTGCTAAAAATCATTTTTTCAGTTGGTCTTTATTAAAAAAAATATTGAGCTGTTCTGTCACAAAAGGTTAACTGTTTTTCTGTGTGATTGGTACTTTTGGTTATCTAATAACCCTTATCTCTAAACTACTGAGATAAGAGCTGAGCTATAATTAGTGTTTAGGAGGTCAGAGAGCAGAGATTAGCAGCCTGTCAGCTCCTGGTCTGAAGGAAAAGACTAAAAATCCAATCCAATCTCAGCTCTGTACAAAAAAGACTCCATATTTTTAATAAATTATTTTTAGCTCAAAATGAGTACAATGCAATTAAAAATACATAAATAAAATGCCCCTAAAACTCCACATGCTGCTTCCTAAGTCTACGTAATGTTTAGTGTCCGACACATCTCATTTCTCTTATACTGCAGGGGGACAGTGTTTTCTGACCCGTCTTTCTCTTTCCGGATGTAGGTCCACGTCATTAAGGACAGAAGAGGCGACCTACTAAATGACCGGCAGCGTCTACAGCAAGACTACATGGAAAACTGTGGCTTCTGTGGTTCAGGGCTGTTGTTTAACCTCTGGGAGGTCTGCCCCCTAGGGACAGTACTGGGGAAGGGACCTCACTTCCTCAGTTGGACTGTGGGAAATAGTGGCGCTTACATCTGGTAGAGGTTGTGCGGTAACTGTGTCCCATGTAGACCCCAGCGCCCAGGCCGCTCCAGCTGTAAAGTACAGTAGTAAATAAACCAGTTTATGGTCTAGGTTGGTGCTTTGTCTTTTTGTCCACATGGGAGAATGAATCTACACCAGCGCTGATCAACCAAAGGGTCAAAGACGTCTGTAGGCTGTGTCTGATACTTGCCCCAGTCAAGTGAAGGGAGAGGAACTGGCGTACTGGACACATTTTTTGAATAAACAGATATTTTTTACTAATCTAACCTCTTTAAATGCAACTGGTGCTTTTTGCACTGTTCTACTGCCTCATAAACCTTGAAGTCTAGCTGACCTGAGGCTGAAAGGCCAAAGATGCATCCAGGATTTCACCCCCACCTTATGGTTATTGAGGTGGCGTCCTACCTGTCGTTCCGGCTCTGCATATTGGTAAACCAGAGACAGGGCCTAATAAGAAGCCTGTAGGCATTACAGGAGGGATGGATTGTGGCAAATTACCACCCCGGTGGGCAGAGGCGTACATTGAACTCATGGGGCCCAATTTTAAAACTCAGCATTGGGCCCCTCCCTCCCTGCTCAAATATAAAATACAATTTATCTAAATTAGGTACATCAGGTGTCTGGGAAGGTTTTAGACCGGTTCTCAGCTCTAGAATGTACCGTTCCTGAGATATTCCCAAAAAATGACCTGCATTAGCCAATAGAAGCCTGCAAGTCTTTCACTTAAATCCTAACTGTCATATGCACTGTGGGAAGTCGCTCTGGTAGATAGCGGTGCGGGTGCAGTACAGAGGCAAAACAAGAAGTCCAGAAAGTGCAATAAACAGTGTTTTATTCACACTTGCACAAAATAAACGATAAACAGTCTCTTGGTGTTAATTCACACTCAGCAAACACAAAAGGCAAAACCAAAGAGTCCAAAACCAGGTTCAATCACCTGTGAGATGTTTAGGTGCGCGTTCGCACCTGGCGGTCGGCCCAGCCGCAGGATAATCCACCTTCAGGCTTCCAGGACGACTGCACGCCTCCTTGCTGGGCTCATCCTTCCAGCCCAGAGAGCTCCACAACACTAGCAGCAGCTCCAGGACAATCACAGCCACACCTGCTGATGTGGCTGCCTTTAAAAAGCCCGGCAAAGTCCGGCCTGGACCGTGGGGAGTAGGCACCCACCCAACTCTTTGCCTACTCCCAGTAAGAGCCGGCCCGGATTGGCTTTGCAGCCAAACTAACTATCAATGTCAAGCAGCACTAGCTGCTGCTGACACATAAAACCCGGCTCTCACCTCACCGAGGCCAGGAACCTCGGTGACACGTATCTTCCGTCCATGACGGCACCTTGCGCCCTCTTACATACCTCCCCCTTTGTTCAACCCTGACAGGGTGAACACACGCCAAACACTGTACTCGAGACAGGGCATCCGCATTTCCTTGCAAGCGGCCTGCCCTGTGTTCCACTGTGAACTTGAAGTTCTGCAGAGACAAGAACCATCTGGTGACCCGAGCATTCCTGTCTTTCGCCTGGCACATCCACTTTAGAGGGGAATGGTCGGTCACCAGACGGAACTTTCTCCCTAGCAGATAATAGCGGAGAGACTCTAGTGCCCACTTGATGGCCAGGCACTCTCTCTCCACTATACTGTACCTGGTCTCGGCTGGGGTGAGTTTGCGACTCAGGAAAACCACGGGATGCTCCTCCCCATTGATTTCCTGAGAGAGTACAGCCCCGAGGCCCACTTCAGAGGCATCGGTCTGTACCACAAATTCTCTCTTGAAGTCGGGCGTCACCAAAACCGGGGACCCACACAGGGCCGACTTCAGAGCAGAGAAAGCCTTATCCGCCTGCTCATTCCACTGGATCGACACTGACCTGCGTCCCTTTAAAAGGCTTGTCAATGGAGCAGCAATTGTAGCGAAGTTGGGAATAAACCTCATGTAGTATCCCACCATGCCCAGGAAGGATTTTACTTGCCGCGTAGTGACAGGTCGGGGCCAATTCTTAATTGCCTCAATTTTGTTTACCTGAGGTTTGACCACCCCCGCCCAATGACATACCCTAGGTATTTGGTCTCTTCTAACCCTATCACACACTTTTTGGGTTAGCAGTTAAGCCAGCTTTCCTAAGGGAGTCCACTACGGCCTGTACCTTCGGTAGGTGACTCTCCCAGTCGGTGCTATGGACAACGATATCATCCAGATACGCTGAGGCGTACCGTCGATGTGGACGGAGCACAATATCCATAAGCCTTTGAAACGTGGCGGGGCGCCATGTAGACCAAAGGGTAATACCTTGTACTGATACAACCCCTCCGGTGTGATAAAAGCAGTTTTTCCTTGGCAGCCTCCGTTAAGGGTACCTGCCAGTACCCTTTGGTGAGGTCCAAGACAGAAAAATACCTGGCTTGGCCCAATTTTTCAATGAGCTCATCCACCCTCGGCATGGGATATGCGTCAAACTTGGACACCTCATTCAGCTTGCGGAAATCGTTACAGAACCTCAATGTCCCGTCCGGCTTGGGTATTAAGACTATCGGACTGGCCCAATCACTTTTGACTCCTCGATGACACCTAACTGGAGCATCAGCTGCACTTCCTTCACAATGGCTTGTCGCCGAGCCTCGGGTACCCGATACGGCTTTAACCGGACTTTGGCCTGAGGCTCAGTGATAATGTCATGCTGGATTAGGGATGTGCGCCCAGGGAGGTCCGAGAACACATCCGTGTTCCGACTAATGAACTCCTTAACTTCCTGGACCTGTTTGGAGGATAGGCTATCTGAAATTTTTACGGTGGCTGCTGCTTCCCGGACTTCGAGGTGAGGGCTGGATCCTTCTCACCTAGAAGCCCTGGCCGGGGCTGTCATCGCTGGAGGAGTCCCTATCCTTCCATGGCTTCAGCAAATTCACATGATACACCTGCTCCGGCTTCCGCCGCCCTGGCTGGTGCACCTTGTAATTTACTTCCCCACTTTCTCGAGCACTTCATAGGGCCCCTGCCACCTAGCTAGAAATTTGCTGTCAAGGGTGGGTACCAGAACTAAAACTCGGTCTCCGGGATTAAAGTCTCGTACCCGAGCCTGACGATTATAGACTCTACTTTGGGCCTGTTGTGCTGCCTCCATATGCTCCCGGACCAGCGGTAACACCCTCTCCATACGTTCCTGCATCTGGGTAACATATTCAATTACGCTTTTGTGGGGACGGGCTGTTGTTCCCACGCTTCCTTAGCGATGTCCAACAGGCCCCGTGGGCGTCTGCCATAAAGCAGTTCGAAGGGTGAGAACCCAGTAGAGGCCTGGGGCACTTCTCGCACTGCAAACATGAGATAGGGCAGAAGCAGATCCCAGTCCTTCCCATCTCGGGACACCACCCTTTTTAACATATTTTTTAAAGTTTGGTTAAATCTTTCCACAAGGCCGTCCGTTTGCGGATGGTAAACGGACGTCCGTAATTGCTTTATATGCAACAGTTTACACAATTCCCTCATAATCTTAGACATAAAAGGGGTCCCTTGGTCCGTCAGAACCTCCTTAGGTAGGCCCACCCGGGTAAACATCTCCATTAACTCCTTTGCAATGAGCCTAGCCGATGTGTGTCGAAGAGGCACCGCCTCTGGATATCGAGTAGCATAGTCCAGAATCACCAGGATATGTTGGTGACCCCTAGCAGACTTCGGTACGGGTCCGACCAGATCCATGGCAATACGCTCGAATGGGACCTCAATTATTGGGAGAGGGACCAGGGGACTTCTGTAATGCGGCTGGGGGCTATTTACCTGACAGGTCGGACAGGACTTACAGAACTCCTCTACTTCCTTAAACAAACCGGGCCAGTAAAATCGCTGTAGTACGCGGTCCTGCGTTTTCTGCCACCCCATGTGTCCCCCAAGAACATGTTGGTGGGCAAGCTCCATAACAAGCTTGCGATATGCGGTGGGCACCACCAACTGTTCAACTGGCTCACCTCGGATTTGGTTCACCCGATACAACATATCCTGAAGAACAATAAATCGTGGAAACATTAATTCAGCCCCAGGTTTCTGGGGTTTACCATCAATCATTACAACACTTTCCCAGGCCCTGGTTAGGGTTTGGTCCCGGTGTTGTGCGGTCCCAAAATTTTCCCCGGAGACATTGAGGTCTGCCAACTCAGGTCCCGGTGGCAAGTCCTCCGTGTCTCCCACCATTACACTCAGTGGGGTTGTCTCCCCCTCTACCGCTGGAGCAGTGGTCACCCCTACCGCTGGCCCTTCAGATTCGGGCTCCCAGGGTTCTGGCCTTCCAGTGGTATCAGGCCACTCTACTAGGGTTACCCCTGTCTCGGGCCCATCAGACACTTTTATAGCCGGCCACAGCGCCGGGAAACCTGGGAAGTCCCTCCCAAGTATCAGTTCATGTGGGAGTTTGGTAGCGACAGCCACCTCGTGGGTCCACTTACCAGCAGCTGTGGACAAAGTCACTAATGCAGTGGGGTAGTCTTTTAAGTCTCCGTGGATGCATAGGACCCCGACTTTACGGCCGGTATACTCCGCAGGCCGTACTAGGGCAGCTCTTACCAGGGAGACTAAACTCCCGGAGTCCAGCAGGGCCACCGCCAGAGAATCTCCCACCTCTACCTGACACAGGTGGTTATTATCCTGCACCTCACGGGTGCCAGTTGCGCACAGCTTCCGTGCATACAGGGAGTGGCGATACCCGTAGTTCACATCCATCGGCTCACCCTGATGCGGACAGTCGGCCCTGATGTGGCCTGGCTCCTGACACCTCCAGCATACCACGGGAGGCGGATCCGCAGGGATACATTCCGTGCAGGTCTCTCTGTCGCCGGTCGTCGGAACTGGGGTGGAGGCCTCCGGGGTTTGACTGGCCCCTTCCCAGCAAGACTCCCCTGCAGGTTTCTGGTGGCCTCGTAACGCTCCACCAGGTCGACCATCTCCAGGGCACTTACCGGAGACGCCTGGCCGACCCAGTGCTGGAGGGGATAAGGCAGGGCCCTCCAAAAGATGTCCGCCAACAGTCGATCCAGCATGGCAGTGGGACTTAGTAGATCGGGCTGCAGCCACTTTTGCAGCCTGTGCAGCAGATCGTAGTACTGCGGCCTAGCGGGTTCAGTCGTTTTAAAGTCCCACTGGTGGACTCTTTGAGCGCGGACCAGCACGTTCACCCCCAGTCTGGCTAGGATCTCTCCTTTCACGGTGTCATAATCGGCCGCTTGGTCGTCCGACAAGTCGAAAAACACCTGCTGGGGTCCGGAAGCCAGGAACGGAGCGACCACCTCAGCCCACTGGTCACGGGGCAGCTTCTCCCTCACGGCCACTTTTTCGAAGACTGCCAGGTAGGTCTCAGCATCATCCTCGGGGTCATCTTGGGAATTGCTGCACGGACCGCTTTCCGGGCATCATGGGCACGGTGAGAGGCTCCAGTCGCTTGCAAAGCCATTACATGTTGCAACAGCAGCTGGTTTGTCTCCTGCTGCTGCTTGTTGGCCTCCCGCTGCTGTAAATTGGCCTCCACGAGAGCCTTTACAACTGCCTCCATCTTGTCAGAGTTCACGTGTTGAAACTTTGCCGGCTTGACATATGACATTCACTTTGGAAAAAAAACTTCGGCGTTTACGCCAGCCTCACTGCGCATGCCCGCATCCGACACCAAATGTGGGGAGTCGCTCTGGTAGATAGCGGTGCGGGTGCAGTACAGAGGCAAAACAAGAAGTCCAGAAAGTGCAATAAACAGTGTTTTATTCACACTTGCACAAAATAAACGATAAACAGTCTCTTGGTGTTAATTCACACTCAGCAAACACAAAAGGCAAAACCAAAGAGTCCAAAACCAGGTTCAATCACCTGTGAGATGTTTAGGTGCGCGTTCGCACCTGGCGGTCGGCCCAGCCGCAGGATAATCCACCTTCAGGCTTCCAGGACGACTGCACGCCTCCTTGCTGGGCTCATCCTTCCAGCCCAGAGAGCTCCACAACACTAGCAGCAGCTCCAGGACAATCACAGCCACACCTGCTGATGTGGCTGCCTTTAAAAAGCCCGGCAAAGTCCGGCCTGGACCGTGGGGAGTAGGCACCCACCCAACTCTTTGCCTACTCCCAGTAAGAGCCGGCCCGGATTGGCTTTGCAGCCAAACTAACTATCAATGTCAAGCAGCACTAGCTGCTGCTGACACATAAAACCCGGCTCTCACCTCACCGAGGCCAGGAATCTCGGTGACACGTATCTTCCGTCCATGACGGCACCTTGCGCCCTCTTACAGCACTCAGATTCATTCCAGGTTCCGTGGCCCCAACCACCAGTGTAGTGAGCCGTCTACACGAGCGACATTTCCCCAATGTCGTTGCTGGTACCTCAAACCAACCGCCACCCCGAAAAAGATGTTGTGTCTGTAGCAGGAGTGGAATAAGGCGTGACACCCGCTATTTCTGTCCTGACTGTCCTGACCACCCTGCCCTATGCCTAGGGGAGTGTTTCCGGAAGTACCACACTCAGGTACACTTAGGGACGTAGGGATTGCAGGACACAGGTAGTTTTTGCACTCAGGATCTAGGGTCTCTCAGGATACTAGTTTTTGAGAGACCCTAACACATAGGGGTGCTGGTGTGCTACAGCAGAAATGTGAAACGGTAGAAACCTCTCTTTTCACTTGGGATAAAGTGCATAATGTACTTCGCACCATCTCTGTGTGATTTACACTTTACACATTGTCCCATGGGAAAGGAGAGGTTTCTGCTAGGAAAATAAAGAGTGAAATGGTAAAAAAAAAAAAAATATTTGCAAGGTAACAAGTAAAAAATTTTTTGAGTTAGTTGAGGTTTTAAAAGCTTTATGATGTTTTATGATGTTCAGGCTTATAAAAAAAGTTTTATGTTCAGTTTTTATAAAGTTTGTAACGTTCAAGTTTATGAGCCTGCTGCCTGTTTTTTCTTCTTTTTTTTTTCCCCTAACCACCCTTTATTTTCCAGGTAGACCAACGGACCAACCGACGAAAACGCTGCAGCACTGATGTGCATTCTGAGAGAAGCATTGCGCTGCTGTCAGAAGACACGTGAAGTCGGTGTATGCGGCGCTGCAAGACGAGATTTCTCCTCTGCAGGACAGGTACGTTTGCCCTGGCATATGAGCTGAGGAGAGGTGTTGGAGTTCATATTCTTTGGCAAACACTTTGTATCAAAAATCTGGCAAAGATGTCTTCCTCCACAACTATCGATTGATCGATGTGAATGGAGAAATCACGTTTGCCAGGACATAGGAGCTGAAGTGGGTATGGATGTTTGGGCGGAGCCCCTATGTCCTGGCAATCGCCAGGCCCTCTTTTTCTTCTTGCATATTTTTGGCAGAGATTTTTTCATCCACATCGATCGATGCGAATGAAGAAATCTGTGCCGTTCATTTTTCTTTCAGCCCAGAGGCTGAACGGAAAAAATCTCATTACCCGTATGCTCAATATAAGGAGAATAGCAGAAACTCCTAATGCTGGCCATACAGGTAATGATTGCGGAGACCCTCAAATGCCAGGGCAGTACAAAAACCTCACATGTGACCCCATTTTGGAAAGAAGACACCCCAAGGTATTTGCTGAGGCCTCCGGGTTTGACTGGCCCCTTCCCAGCAAGACTTCCCTGCAGGTTTCTGGTGGCCTCGTAACGCTCCACCAGGTCGACCATCTCCAGGGCACTTACCGGAGACGCCTGGCCGACCCAGTGCTGGAGGGGATAAGGCAGGGCCCTCCAAAAGATGTCCGCCAACAGTCGATCCAGCATGGCAGTGGGACTTAGTAGATCGGGCTGCAGCCACTTTTGCAGCCTGTGCAGCAGATCGTAGTACTGCGGCCTAGCGGGTTCAGTCGTTTTAAAGTCCCACTGGTGGACTCTTTGAGCGCGGACCAGCACGTTCACCCCCAGTCTGGCTAGGATCTCTCCTTTCACGGTGTCATAATCGGCCGCTTGGTCGTCCGACAAGTCGAAAAACACCTGCTGGGGTCCGGAAGCCAGGAACAGAGCGACCACCTCAGCCCACTGGTCACGGGGCAGCTTCTCCCTCACGGCCACTTTTTCGAAGACTGCCAGGTAGGTCTCAGCATCATCCTCGGGGGTCATCTTGGGAATTGCTGCACGGACCGCTTTCCGGGCATCATGGGCACGGTGAGAGGCTCCAGTCGCTTGCAAAGCCATTACATGTTGCAACAGCAGCTGGTTTGTCTCCTGCTGCTGCTTGTTGGCCTCCCGCTGCTGTAAATTGGCCTCCACGAGAGCCTTTACAACTGCCTCCATCTTGTCAGAGTTCACGTGTTGAAACTTTGCCGGCTTGACATATGACATTCACTTTGGAAAAAAAAATTCGGCGTTTACGCCAGCCTCACTGCGACTGCCCGCATCCTCCACCAAATGTGGGGAGTCGCTCTGGTAGATAGCGGTGCGGGTGCAGTACAGAGGCAAAACAAGAAGTCCAGAAAGTGCAATAAACAGTGTTTTATTCACACTTGCACAAAATAAACGATAAACAGTCTCTTGGTGTTAATTCACACTCAGCAAACACAAAAGGCAAAACCAAAGAGTCCAAAACCAGGTTCAATCACCTGTGAGATGTTTAGGTGCGCGTTCGCACCTGGCGGTCGGCCCAGCCGCAGGATAATCCACCTTCAGGCTTCCAGGACGACTGCACGCCTCCTTGCTGGGCTCATCCTTCCAGCCCAGAGAGCTCCACAACACTAGCAGCAGCTCCAGGACAATCACAGCCACACCTGCTGATGTGGCTGCCTTTAAAAAGCCCAGCAAAGTCCAGCCTGGACCGTGGGGAGTAGGCACCCACCCAACTCTTTGCCTACTCCCAGTAAGAGCCGGCCCGGATTGGCTTTGCAGCCAAACTAACTATCAATGTCAAGCAGCACTAGCTGCTGCTGACACATAAAACCCGGCTCTCACCTCACCGAGGCCAGGAATCTCGGTGACACGTATCTTCCGTCCATGACGGCACCTTGCGCCCTCTTACAGCACTCAGATTCATTCCAGGTTCCGTGGCCCCAACCACCAGTGTAGTGAGCCGTCTACACGAGCGACATTTCCCCAATGTCGTTGCTGGTACCTCAAACCAACCGCCACCCCGAAAAAGATGTCGTGTCTGTAGCAGGAGTGGAATAAGGCGTGACACCCGCTATTTCTGTCCTGACTGTCCTGACCACCCTGCCCTATGCCTAGGGGAGTGTTTCCGGAAGTACCACACTCAGGTACACTTAGGGACGTAGGGATTGCAGGACACAGGTAGTTTTTGCACTCAGGATCTAGGGTCTCTCAGGATACTAGGTTTTGAGAGACCCTAACACATAGGGGTGCTGGTGTGCTACAGCAGAAATGTGAAACGGTAGAAACCTCTCCTTTCACTTGGGATAAAGTGCATAATGTACTTCGCACCATCTCTGTGTGATTTACACTTTACACATTGTCCCATGGGAAAGGAGAGGTTTCTGCTAGGAAAATAAAGAGTGAAATAGTAAAAAAAAAAAAAATAATTTGCAAGGTAACAAGTAAAAAAAAATTCGAGTTAGTTGAGGTTTTAAAAGCTTTATGATGTTTTATGATGTTCAGGCTTATAAAAAAAGTTTTATGTTCAGGTTTTATAAAGTTTGTAACGTTCAAGTTTATGAGCCTGCTGCCTGTTTTTTCTTCTTTTTTTTTTTTTCCCCTAACCACCCTTTATTTTCCAGGTAGACCAATGGACCAACCGACGAAAACACTGCAGCACTGATGTGCATTCTGAGAGAAGCATTGCGCTGCTGTCAGAAGACACGTGAAGTCGGTGTATGCGGCGCTGCAAGACGAGATTTCTCCTCTGCAGGACAGGTATGTTTGCCCTGGCATATGAGCTGAGGAGAGGTGTTGGAGTTCATATTCTTTGGCAAACACTTTGTATCAAAAATCTGGCAAAGATGTCTTCCTCCACAACTATCGATTGCCACGTTTGCCAGGACATAAGAGCTGAAGTGGGTATGGATGTTTGGGCGGAGCCCCTATGTCCTGGCAATCGCCAGGCCCCTCTTTTTCTTCTTGCATATTTTTTGGCAGAGATTTTTTCATCCACATCGATCGATGCGAATGAAGAAATCTGTGCCGTTCATTTTTTCTTTCAGCCCAGAGGCTGAACGGAAAAAAAAATCTCATTACCCGTATGCTCAATATAAGGAGAATAGCAGAAACTCCTAATGCTGGCCATACATGTAATGATTGCGGAGACCCTCAAATGCCAGGGCAGTACAAAAACCTCACATGTGACCCCATTTTGGAAAGAAGACACCCCAAGGTATTTGCTGAGGGGCATATTGAGTTTATGAAAGATTAAACTTTTTGTCACAAGTTAGCGGAAAGGGTGACTTTGTGAGAAAAACTTGTGCCAAAAAAAATACCTTGGGGTGTCTTCTTTCTAAAATGGGGTCACATTTGGGGTATTTTTTACTGCCCTGGCATTTTAGGGGCCCTAAGGCGTGAGAAGAAAAATGCATAAAAATGCCATCCTAAAAGGTACTCATTGGAATTGGGGCCCCTTTGCGCATCTTGGCTGCAAAAAAAGTGTCACACGTGGTATCGCCGTACTCAGGAGAAGTAGGGCAATGTGTTTTGGGGTGTATTTTTACATATACCCATACTGTGTGTGAGCTATATCTCTGTAAATGACAACTTTTTAAAATTATTTATACAAAGTTGTCAATTTACAGAGATATTTCTCTCACCCAGCATGGGTATATGTAAAAATACACCCCAAAACACATTGCGATACCACATGTGTGACACTTTTTTGCAGCCTAGAGGCGCAAAGGGGCCCAAATTCCAACCAGTACCTTTTAGGAGGGCATTTTTACGCATTTGGATTCCAAACTACTTCTCACGCTTTAGGGGCCCCTAAAATGCCAGGGCAGTATAAATACCCCACAAGTGAGCCCATTTTAGAAATTTGACACCCCAAGGTATTCTGTGAGGGGTATGGTGAGTTCATGTAAAATTTTATTTTTCGTCACAAGTTAGTGGAATATGATACTTTGTAAAAAAAAAAAAAAAAAATTCCATTTCCGCTAACTTGTGACAAAAAATAAAAACTTCCATGAACTCACTATGCCCATCAGCGAATACCTTAGGATGTCTACTTTCCGGAATGGGATCACTTGTGGGGTATTTTTACTGTCCTGGCATTTTAGGGGCCCCTAAAGCGTGAGAATCCAAATGCGTAAAAATGCCCTGTGAAATCCTAAAGGTACTCATTGGTTTTAAGGCCCCTTTGCGCATCTTGGCTGCAAAAACGTGTCACACATGTGGTATCGCCGTACTAAGGAGAAGTAGGGCAATGTGTTTTCGGGTGTATTTATACATATACCCATGCTGGGTGAGAGAAATATCTCTGTAAATTGACAACTTTGTATAAAAAATTGAAAAAGTTGTCGTTTACAGAGATAGTTTTCACACACAGTATGGGTATATGTAAAAATACACCCCAAAACACATTGCCCTACTTCTCCTGAGTACGGCAATACCACTGTGTGACACTTTTTGCAGCCAAAATGCGCAAGGGGCCCTAAATCCAATGAGTACCTTTAGGATTTCACAGGGCATTTTTACGCATTTGGATTCTCATGCTTTAGGAGCCCCTAAAATGCCAGGGCAGTAAAAACACCCCACAAGTGACCCCATTTCAGAAAGTAGACACCCTAAGGTATTCACTGATGGGCATAGTGAGTTCATGGAAGTTTTTATTTTTTGTCACAAGTTAGCGGAAAATGAAATTTTTGAAAAAAATAAAAATCCATTTCCGCTAACTTGTGACAAAAATAAAAACTTCCATGAACTCACTATTCCCATCAGTGAATACCTTAGGGTGTCTACTTTCCGAAATGGGGTCATTTATGGGGTGTTTCTACTGTCTGGGCATTGTAGTATGTCAGGAAACAGGACAGGTGCTCAGAAAGTCAAAGTGCGGAAATTCACTTTTTGCACCATAGTTTGTAAACGCTATAACTTTTACCCAAACCAATACATATACACTTATTGCATTTTTTTATTTATCAAAGACATGTAGAACAATAAATTTTGAGAAAATTTATGGAGAAAGGTAGTTTTATTTGGCAAATTTTCCAACAGAAAGTGAAAATGTCATTTTTTTGCAAAAATTTTGTCAAAAAAGTAAAATATCAAAAAAGTAAAAATGTCAGCAGCAATGAAATACCACCAAATGAAAGCTCTATTAGTGAGAAGAAAAGGAGGTAAAATTCATTTGGGTGGTAAGTTGTATGACGGAGCAATAAACGGTGAAAGTAGTGTAGTGCAGAATTGTAAAAAGTGGCCTGGTCATTAAGGGGGTTTAAGCTAGGGGGCTGAGGGGTTAATATCCACTATGATTAGAATAATTAGATATAAATGTTTACACTTATGAAAAGGCACAACACGATGGTAGCTTCTGTTTTTGTACACCAAAGTGTCCTGACCTATCATGGTACATTTCAAGGATAATTCTAGCATCTCGGCGTGGTACTATAATCTGATACAGCCGATCATTGGTGACGGGATCTAGGGTTCTTCGTAACATTAGTCTCTTTTGCATGAACAGTTGCTTTCTGTGTCTCCATAGCTTTAGTAGCTCTGGATTTCTATTCTTTCTG
This sequence comes from Bufotes viridis, assembly GCA_033119425.1. Taxonomy (NCBI): domain Eukaryota; kingdom Metazoa; phylum Chordata; class Amphibia; order Anura; family Bufonidae; genus Bufotes; species Bufotes viridis. The sequence goes on along the minus strand of JAKVIS010000690.1, from coordinate 16,155 downwards.
CGGATTCTTTCTGGTGTTCTTCCACTAGTGAAGAAATCTTGTAGCTCACCTAATACTCTACTTTCGGCTTGCAATTTGATCCACCTTTCTTTCTCAACTTGGGGTTCTGGATTTCTCTGCTGTTGGAAATTGAGGACTTCTTTACCTTTGATAGTGATAACATCTTGTTGAAAAATGCAAAATGTTTGTAGAAAGCCGGCATCTTTACGTCTTCCCACATGTCTTCCTGTTCAGGCTGTGTTGAGATGAGCCAGTGGGTTAGTATCAGTATAGGCCACAAATGGTGTTGCTGCAAGATAGTCTTAAAATTTTTCAGTGCAATGAATTCCAGCTTGAAGGAAGTGTAGTTCTGATCATTTCTCTCAGCACCTCTAAGAGATCTGCTAGCATTAGCAATTTCTCTCGCTTTACCTTTTTGCAGTTGAGACAGGACAGCTACCAGGCCTTTCTTACTGGCATCAGTGTAAAGATGGAATGGCTGGTGGTAATCTGGATAGCCTAAGACAGGTGGCTCTGTCAACTTCTTCTTCAGGAGTAGGAAAGTGATATCTCTGTCTTCATTCCATTCGATTGGTATCTGGGCTTTCTGGTACTTCTTGTATTGGTTCAGCAATCTGGGCGAAGTGAGGGATGAAACGTCTGTAGTATCCTGCAAAACAAAGAAAACTTCTCACCTCTTTTACTGTGGTGGGAGTAGGCCAATTCCAGACTGTGGCTATCTCCTCTGGGTCTGGCTTGACACCGTCAGAACTGACAACATCTCCCAGGAACTTGACTTCTGGTTTCAGTAGGTAGCACTTAGAGGGTTAGATCTTGAGTCGGTGCTTGATGAGGACTTGAAAAACTTCTGCAAGATGTTTTAACTGGTCTTTTCAAAAGATTTAGAGTAGATGATGATGACATCATCCAGGTATAACAAGACATTTTCAAAGTTCTTGTGGCCTAAACAGCGTTCCATTAGTCTTTGAACTTTGCAATGCACCTGAAACTTTTCAAAGGGCATGTAGTTAAATTCAAAAAGGCCCATAGGGGTACTAAATGCTGTTTTTCATGATCTTCAGGAGCCATGGGTACATGCCTGGTTAAATCCAGGGTAGAAAAGCAAGCTGTGGATCCTAATGCTGTCAAGGACTCCTCTATTGTCGGTAAAGGATATCCTTGTGGGTGATTTGATTCATCTTCCTGTAGTCCACACAGAATTGATTGTTACCATCTTTCTTTGACTTTGACTAGAGGTGCAGCCCATGGATTATAGCTGTCTTTGATGATTTTTGAATCCTTCATTTCCTGGATCATTTTTTTTTACAGATTGGTACATTGTTGGTGGTATAGGCCGATGCCTTTCCTTGATTGGAGGGTGTGAACCAGTAGGGATGGTGTGCTTGATTACACCGACTTCTCCATAATCTGAAGGATGTTTACTGAAGGCTTGATGATGTTTTTTCACAACTTTTAAGACTCCTTTAATTTGTTCTTCAGGTGTAGAAGTATCTCCCACATTGAACTCTTTCCACCATAATGTATTTAGAGTATGATCTTGAGTATTCAGCTTCTGTTCAGTCGTAGCTGCAGGTACACTGATAACATCTTGAAAAGTGACTTGTAACAATTGAGCAACAGCGTAGTGCTTGGTCAAAGTTATACTGCTACTACTTAAGTTCAGGAGACGAATTGTCACTTTACCTTGAGAAACGGTCACTAGGCTTCTTGCAGCTCGGACTAGAGGATGGTCCTTCAGGTTGATGGGTTCCACCAGGGCCTGGTAATCTTGACCTTGGATTCCAAGAGCAGCTCGGCACCATAGGAGTGTTTCAGTATTTGGTTTCAGTATCACTGGTTAGTTACCTTTGATGTGAGCACAGCAAATCTCTCTCATTAGCAAATTTCTATTGTGCACTTAATACACGGATGGTATGCTGTATCTCCTTTTGGAGGCAGGTGAAGCGGTAGGCATGGACCTGTGTAAAGTTTCAAGCATTTCGGTATAACAGTTCCTAAGGACATTCATTCCTAGGACTACTGGAGGATTGTTATCTTCCTGACTTGCACAATTTAATACCTTGTTGGGGTAGTGTGGTTCCTTCCACTTGAGGAGTTGGCTCCCAGTAAACATGCACTGGCACAGGCTTGCCGTTGCCGGCTAAAATGCTCAGCCAGGATTCTGGTGGTTGTGTCAGCTGGTTGTGGTCCCAGTATTTCTCAAATACAGTCTGTTGAATAGTTGCGACTTGAGACCCGGTGTCCAATAAGGCCACAAAGGGAACCTCATTGATTCGGAGAACCACTTCTGGACGGGATCCTACATATCTGGGCATCTAGCTGGGATCTTCTGGACCTACTGGTTTACCTCCCGAGGGGTGGTCCTGGGCCTTGGGGGTTGACCTTTTAACTGTCAGCACATCATTTCTGTTTGGCCTGGTTTGTAGCAGTATCTACAAATGGGTCGCTTTTGCACACTAAAGCGATCAGTGGGGCGTCTACAAGGGTTTCTGAAATATATCACTTTATAATCAGGAGGGAAATGCATCCTTGGTAATGGTGTCTCATCCTCCAGCAATGAGGGTTTCTCCCACTGTTCCTGTTTTTGGCATACTTTCTCCAGACTTTTGGTTAGGAAGTTGATTTGCTATGTGAAGACAGCAACTGCATCAGGAACCGGAGCTTGGGCTTCCTGACTACTTATAGGAATGATGTAGCTGGCTTATTCACAGACATTTCAACTTCCGGTCCGCAGTTCTGGAAAAAAGTAGAACATGTCCTATTTTTGCCCACAATTGCGGACAAGAATACGCAGTTCTATGGGGGTGCCGGCCGGGTGTGTTGCGGATTCGGAATTTAGAGATCAGCAACACACCAGGCATGTGTGAATGGAGCCTTAAGGGCATCATGCTCGGTGCTGCAGCGGCTGGTGATGCACTAGGACCAGCTGCGGCTGCTGCAGGAGACCTGATAAGGTCTGCTCACTATCTCCTTGCTCTTATGCAGGTTAAACACAGTTTTTACACACTTTTTGCGTTGCATTGCTATGAATCGCTGTGATAGCTTAGCATAGAGCAGTATGGTGCTCTATAAGCAGATTGTGCTTGCAAACAGTCCTTATTAAAGGTAACTTTCCCCAACCATACTCACTCTGACATTCATAGACGAATCCAGGCTGCAGGGAAGTTAGTATTGGTACAATGGTAATGAGTGGGTTGGCTTCTCTTTTCCCGCCTTTAGAAGGGGGTGTAACTCCTAGTTATGGCACAGCAAACTAATCAAGAAGGCCTCCAGTGGCCATTTTAAGTGCAAAGAAACAGTCCATTCAATGACCGCAAGCAGTTCTATTGCCACACAAATATGTGATTTTTCCACTTTTAACAATGTAATTCTGTAGATGGATCTTGTACATTATTGCCATCAAAATTGCAATCCACAAAAACACTTATTGAGCTCAATAAAGACGTTCAAAGTTTCCACTGTGTTAAAGCACATTGACAGTCTCTCAAGCAAACAAGTGGGGCTTATTCTCATACAGCACAAAGCAATATGGCACACAGTTCATTTAAAGGCACAGAGGCGTTTTTAAATCCTGTTCGTAGTGACGCCAATTTCCTGCAACAAGCCAGGCCACAGAGGATAGTGAATGTAGTAGTAGTGAGCCGGTGGGTGCAATAGTTGTACTCACGGGTAGCAGATGCCTCCCTGGGCTGACGTGCAGGTGAATGGGAAGACGAAATCCTCCGGGGCACTCTCTGTTGCAGGGAACGCCAGCCAGATGGAAGATGAGGTGCCCTTGATGGTGATGCTGGTATTTGGGGTGCTTGTGTGGCTGGGCCCCTGGATGTTATTTCTCATGACGCCGGCACCGTAAGGTGCAATTAAAAAGTGAAGTTGAATGATGATGTAGAATAAGGAGACTAGAGCTTTTACCAAACTCCCAGTACTTTACTGAAGCGGATCCACAGGTCATCAATATATGCAAAAGTCATTTTTCATCAAGGCAGCTTTTACAGCGCCCACATTAGTTACAAGAAGTTGCATAAGGAGTAGTTTCAATATAGCAATAACACATGACAAAACAGGTGCACACTGCGGTCTTACTAAGCCCTCAAACTGATGTTAAAATTGAGAGATTAGTCAACATGTCCTGCAGTGGAGGACATGTCTGAAGCCCGAGCACCGCGCCAAGGTTTCTCAAGTAGCTCGGGACCAAACACTCACCTACCTGTGCCATATGGGCAATACCAGGAGCCAGTGGGCATTACAAGAATGCAAAGGCCCATATGGCACAGGTAGGTGAGTGTTAGGTCCCGAGCTACTTGAGCACTTTTTTTTTTGGAAAAAATCTGACTTAAAACACATTTTGCAGAAAAAGGACCTTACACTGTGAAACTGGCCGAGATGATACAAAGAAACTTACACTGATTGATTTGGGCCTGAGAGTGAAAAGTAATTATATTCCCCATTAGTGTTATCATCCGCTTGAGGCCTTTATACATCTGGTCACTAAGGACGCCCAGACACATGAGGTGGAGCACTGCCCTACATAAAAATCATTGCTTTCTTGAAAGATGCAGACTTTTTCCTTCCCCAGTGCTCGAAGAAAGTGTCTTCTAAAAACTGGCAGAAGGTTTGGGAGTTGATTTTGAGTCCCTCTTCAACACAAAAAGGCCCAACTAGCTCAACTTTAATAATACCAGCCAATAGAAGTAGCCAACCTCCACCTTGCTGGCGTCTGAGCTCTGTGCCCATTACTGATTCCGCCACGGGCCCATCCATCTGGTCCGTGAAGAGTCACTCTCATCTCATCAGTATATAAAACACGTCTTGACATCTTGTTCAGTGGTGATCGGGTTTCAGGCTTCCTTACCTTGGCCATGTCTCCAACACCTTGTTCTTCTGGCCTCTCCAAGGGAGTTTCCAGTTCTGGAATATGACATACCTGGAGGATAATGGGTTCCTGGTCTCTTCACGTGTGATTCTTCTCAAATATTTGGAAGTTAATCTGCATTTTTTTTGTTAATTATTTTGCAACCAAACATTTATGATCACGCCACAATATCCTAGCAAGTTTAAGGCCTCTTTCACACGGGCGTCATGTTTGACGCCCGGATAGGATGCGGGTGCGTTGTGGGAATATGCGCGATTTTTCAGCGCGTGTGCAAACGTTTGTAATGCGTTTTGCATGCGTGTTGGAAAAATCGCCATGTTTGATACCCAGACCCAAAGCCGGACTTCATCACTGAAGTTCGGTTTCAGGTAGAGTATTCTGGAAAATTTATTATTTTCCTTTATAACATGGTTATAAGGGAAAATAATAGCATTCTCAATAAAGAATGCTTTGTAGAATGTTGATTAAGGGGTTTAAAAAAAAAAAAAGTAACTTACCTTAGCCACTTGATCGCGTAGTTGGCGATCTGTCTTCTCTTTCAAGCTTTAGCTACCAGCTAAAGGACCTGTGATAACATCACATCACATGGTCCAATCACATGGTCAGTAATGTCATCACAGGTCCTTTAGCTGGTAGCTAAAGCTTGAAGAGATCGCCAACTACGCGATCAAGTGGCTAAGGTAAGTTAAGTTTTTTATTTTTAACCCCTTAATCCACATTCGGCAAAGCATTCTATATTGAGAATGCTATTATTGTCCCTTATAACCATGTTATAAGGGAAAATAATGAAGACCGGGTCCCGTCGCTTAGCAACCATGCGGGAAAATCGCACCGCATCCGCACTTGCTTGCGATTTTCCCGCAGCCCCATTCACTTCTATAGGGCCTGCGTTGCGTGAAAAACGCACAATATAGAACATGCTGCGATTTTCACGCAACGCAGAAGTGATGTGTGAAAATCCATGCTCATGTGCACAGCCCCATAGAAATGAATGGGTCTGGATTCAGTGCGGGTGCAATGCGTCCACCTCACGCATTGCACCTGCGCGGAAAACTCGCCCGTGTGAAAGGGGCCTAAGAGTGCTACATCCCAACAATTTAGGATTTTTCAGAGTCAGTTAAATGTCTTTTTTGGCCCATTTTGCTTGAGGAAGCCTAATAATTATGCACACCTTGATATAAGGTATAGATCTTCTTAGGCCACACCATCCCTCATTACACAAATACACATCACCTGATGCTTCAGTCCAATAAGTGTTAGTCACTTGTCTAATAATTGTGCACACAGTGTAGAGATTTCTTTATTCACTACATCTGCTTTAATTCTCCAGATGAAAAGCCAAAACCATCCTCTGTCCCAAGGTGGAGAAAATGGATCATAAACATCTTGCGCTGGGTGAGAAGTCCTCATGTTATCTAGTATTTTCCTATTACATGTGCAGCGAGGAACAGAAGTATTGGAACACCCTGCGATTTTCCAAGTTCTCCCACTTGGAAATCATGGAAGAGTCTGAAATTCTCAGGAAATCACATTGTATGATTTTTAAAGAAGTTATTTGTCTTGCACTGCTGCACATAAGTATTTGAACACCTGAGAAGATCAGTGTTAATATTTGGTACAGAAGCCTTTGTTTGCAATTACAGTGGTCAAACGTTTCCTGTAGTTCTTGACCAGTTTGCACACACTGCAACAGGGATTTCAGCCCACTCCTCCACAGAGATCTCCTCTAGATCTGTCAGGTTTCGGGGCTGTTTCTAAGCAACACAGAGCTTCAGCTCCCTCCAAAGATGTTCTATTGGATTTAGGTCTGGAGACCGACTAGGTGTCACGACTGTGACTGATCCAGACAGGTCTGGAAGGAGAAGGTCGCAGCGACTTGCTACTCGCGATAGCTTGTGAGTTTGCTCCGTGGTTCAGGGTATGTCATCCGGGTTTTGCCTTGTGAACCTTTTTGTCCTGACTGGGAGTTTGTAGGCATCCTTCTCAGGTGAGTCCTGTCTGCCACTCCCAGCTACTATTAGTTTCAGTTTCACTTGCAGTCATTGCCAGATATAGTCCTTACTTCCAGTGCTATTCTGACTTTTGAAGGAGATCGTTTGACGGTATTGCTGTGGAGCTCTTGTCTGGCGTGGACTGTCGTTATTGGGATCATCTTCTCTGCTCGTGACTGGATAAGTCTATCTCTGCTGGAGGTTGTTTGTTTGTTGCTGTCTTCCCCTGTTGTTCTCCTAGACATGAGTGATGGTGACTAGTGCTCCCATCTGCCTTTCCCAAGTCTAGTCTTCTTAGGGTGACTGAGGGTTTAGGCATCCTGCTCGCCGTACGGGTTCACACCCCGTCTAGGGTATCAGGGCAGACAGGTGCCAGCTTAGGGTAAGCCAGGGGTGGCCGTTCTATTTCCCATCCGTAGATAAGGGTCCCCCCTTCCCTCCGTCTGGTGCGACACGACTGCTGCTGGGATAGCGGTCGTGACACTAGGCCACTCCAGAACCTTGATATGCTTTTTACCAAGCCACCCCTTGGTTATCCTGGCTGTGTGCTTCGGGTCGTTGGTCATGTTGGAAGACCCAATGGATAAGATAGAACTGTGCTGATTCTTATTCACACTGGTAGTTTTCACGCAATCATCCACATTCGCCGGCACTGGATATCAACAGGCTCCACAGGTGTCTGGTCTCCACGAACATTCCTGCGTGTTTCTGTCGAGAATGCGCACAAATAGTGAGGTACCTTCGGGATATTTTTCTTTAAAAAGCTTTATTGTACTCACAAGTTTTTCTTTAACATACAGCATATAAAACCATCCGCCCCACCCGGGTTTCGCTTGCTTGCTTTCTCAAGGGCGAACCTAATCACAATCCAAACCTCAGGTTTAAATCACACACACCTCCCATCCCTTCCCCATCATTACCTCATTTCCTTCAACGGAATGACTTCAAATGTAAAACTATTTTCTTTCATATAAAATTATAGGGAATTGCAAAGAAATTTTCCATTCATAACCTCTCTAGTATTTTACAACCATTATTGTCATTATTAAAACTAAATATACGCCTTCCATCTTTAATATAGTTTTTCCACAAAGAGAATCACATGTTCATCCTGACCAATCATAGATAAGTAGTAGCTCCATTCATAAAACTTCTCGTGACTGCCGTATTTCCTCCACTAACAGATCCCGATTTAACACAGTTCTTACATCGGATTAAACCAGACACGGCTTTAGATCAAAATCTATGTTCAGACCTGATGGCTGTAAGGTCCGCAGCTGATAGATCCATTCTATTTCTCTACTATTTATATGCGCCACTGGATCGCCCTCCATTTCTTTGGCACTAATTCAATGCCCATAAATTTAAGTCCTTTCGGGTCTTTCCCATGGACCTGTTTGAAGTGACGGGAAACACTATGGGTGGTGAGGCCTTTTCTTATATTTCCAATATGTTCTTGAATTCGCACTTTCAGTTTTCTGAGGGTCTTGCCCACATATTGGAGTCCACATGGGCACTCCAACATGTATACCACCCCTTCATTTTCACAAGACATACTTCCCCTCACTTTAAACTCGCTTCCAGTGATTTTACACTATTTGTTCCACATGGTGTTGCCTCTCCGTGCTCACTCTGTTTTTGCATCCACAGTAGAAGCCGCACCATGTGAACTTGTTCCCATTCACTTTCTTATGTTTTGTGGGTATTGCACTATGGACCAGTCGCGTCTTTAAATTCGGAGCTTTTTTAAAAACTATTCCAGGGTTTCGGGGGATTTCCTTGCCCAAAATTGGGTCACACTTCAATATTCCCCAATTCCTTTTCAGAATATTCTTGATGACACCCGCATCACTATTAAATTCCGTTAAAAAGGTATAGCGAAAATCCTTCTCAGTCCTCCCTTTACATACATTTTTCTTCCCTCTCTCCTCTTCCACTTCTTTGTGTACCTTCATTAGTTCTATTTGGTTATACCCCTTCTCCCTAAAGCGGGCTTCTATAATTTTACTGTGCTCTCTATAGTCACCCACTTCTGTATAGTTCCTAGAGATTTGTTTAAATTGCCCCTTAGGTATGTTCTTGAGCCAAGGAGAGTAATGACAGCTACTTGTCTCTATATATGCATTGACATCAGTTTCTCTTAATTTCACCCTTCTCCATAACAATACATAAATCCAGAAAATGTATTATTTCATTGCTGATGGTGCTTGTGAAATGTAAGTTCCAGTCATTCATGCTTAGGGAAGCAATAAAATTCTCCAAACCCCCTTTTTCTCCTTCCCAAATCAGCAAGCAATCGTTGATGAAACGTCTCCATAAAATCAATTCACCCCCTTCCATTTTTTTCTTAAGTACTGGATTAATAAAAATCTCTTCCCACGCCACCATAAAATTATTTGTTGGAATATTTGTTGGAAGACCCAGCCACGACCCACCTTCAATGCACTGACTGAAGGAAGGAGGTTGTTGCACAAAATCTCACAATAAATGGCCCCATTCATCCTCTCCTTAATACAGTGCAGTCGTCCTGTCCGCTTTGCAGAAAAGCACCCCCAAAGCATGATGTTATCACCCCCATGCTTCACAGTAGGGATGGTGTTCTTGGGATGCAACGCATCCTCCTTTTTCCTCCAAACACGACGAGTGAAGGGTAGACCAAAAAGTTCTACTTTGGTCTTATCTGACCACATAACTTTCTCCCATGCCTTCTTGTCTGTTGTAGGGAAGTCCATGATGGACCCTGTCATTTTTGCTATAGGAGTGGGGTGCCCAGTAGATGCACTGACCTATTTCAGGTTCGCTGGTTCCAACCTTGACCTCTGTCTCTGAGGGCTGCAGGGTGTCAGCTCATTTCCTCCTCTCTCGCGGCTGCCATCTTGTTTTTGTTGTTCTCCCTCCTGATCCATTCTAATGTCCTCCAGAATTGGAGGTAATGAAAGTATTTGTGTGTCTGGTGATATTGGAGGGGCCATCTTGAGTGCCGGGGAGTATGAGCGTGGTGATAAAGACGTTGGAGAGCTTTGATGAGAGTTAGGAGTTGTTGTGAAGACTTGCGCATCAGCACCATCTGTGCTCTGGCTCTTTTCAAGGTATTGCTCCAGATTGTTTGAGAGCCTGGGGAGCTGTCTTTTTATCTTCCCCATCATCTGTGGATGTTTCCCCGACAGTTTGGCAGGTTCTATCACGGGTACAGCGAGATGGTGCTGTATTTCTCAGTGCTTGACGCCGGAGCGCCTCTATTATGCAGCCATATCTCTCGGAAGCCTAGCCGTGCCCCCGACACCCATGTTTTTAGAGACGGCTGGGGAGGCAGTGAGGATGATGCAAAGACAGGTGAGGAGGAAAAGTTAGACCAAGATTAGGAAACAGACAATCCAGTATTGTGGCAAGACCCAGTGTCTAATCAGACCACAACTGTAATCATTTACATATCTGCCCGAGACATAACTGTATGCAGAGTTTAGCAGCAATCTGACATTTCTATCTGGTTGTTTTGAGTGCACTGTCATGTTACACATGCATGGTTTGCTTTTTCATTATGTGTGTCCCTTCTGTCTTCCCCTAGCTTTTGCTCTCTCTTGTCTCCTCCCTTCTTCTTCATTCTGGCTTCAACCCTCATCTCAGCTACATGCTCTGTTAGCTGCTCACAGCATGATTTTTTGACCTATCCGTCTGTTCATCGGTGTATGATCTGTACAGTTTGAAATAAACTTCTTCAGGATCTACAAGGTGTCCTTTGGATCGAGTCACTGTCAGCCAATTCACCTAAGACTGCAGTTATAGCCATCTCATCACAACTGTAAGTTCAGAGATCACATTGTAGTGCTTAGACTGGAGAGGCAGAACAGTCAAAAAATCAGTGAAGGGATCCTACAAGATCTGACAAATATCTTTCTAGGGATCCTTGCTAGCTATGCATGTATAGTGAGATGTATATGGACACTGGAATATAGCAGGATATATGTACAAGCCTGTATACTCCAGCCAGCAAGTAAATCTCAGCATAAGGTTCATCAGTTTTCTGCACAGATTATTGAGGAAACTGTTCATGCAACTGTTATATAATCAGCTCCTAGACTATTGTCACATGCATTCTGCCTACAAGTCAATCTAAGCTCTGTATGCAATCCACACTAACTTTGCAGCAGCCATTGCTAAACTTCTCTCTGACCCCCCCCCCTCCCACTGGTTGCCTAGGAAACCCTCTCCCAGAGCCAGAAGATTGATACATTTCTATGCAAACACATACCTTGTGATTTAACCCTCTGCTTGTTGTCACAATGCACCAGCAAGGCAATGTACAATCTGAGGAGCCTAATACACAGCAAGGACCTGAACCTCCTACAGATCAGGAGGCAGATCCTCAAAGCCACATAAAACAAAAACGTACAGTGAAACCAACCTGGAAAGTCCAACAGAACTATGAGGCTGACAGGGCAGAACTGCTGCAGAACCTCAGCCACTCATGGTCTAACACTACTGAATGCATGTCAGCTCTGTCTCAACCAACTCATGAGGTATTGCACCTAGAGGGCGCTGTTAAGCAATTAAATGCTGCCTATGAGAACTACCAAAGACTGTCTGCTAAATATGCTGATCTCTTAAAGCGGTACAACACAGAAAATTCCTTAAAAGAATTACAGGAATTGAATGAGCTCAATCTTGAAAGAGACGATCTAGTAATACAAACAAGGACAAAAACAGATGTTAAAATCGCACATCTCCATGAATCCAGATCCCATCTCTCCACAACTTCTAAGCGCTCCACACGATCTTCCAAATCCTTAAGATCAACATCTTCTACTCTCAGCCAACAACTCATCAAAGCCCGCGCTGATGCAGAAGCTTCTAAAATTCAGGCAGCTTTCGCCCAAGAGAAAGAAAGGATGGAAGCTGAGGCTGCACGGATGGAGGCTGAGGCTGCACGGATGGAAGCTGAGGCCGCACAGAAGAAAGCAGAAATGGAAGCTGAGGCTGCACGGAAGAGAGCAGAAATGGAAGTTTTTGAAAAACAATGTGAGCACGCCAAAGACATGGCAAGACTAAGAGTCTTAGAGCAGGCTGTAAGTGACAATGAAAGAGGTGTCAGTAGCAATCACTCTGTTACATCTTATGCATCAGTGTCATCACAGACCTCATCAAAACTCCATCAATCTGTCATAGCAGCCAAAGAACTCAACCAAGGTGTTTTCTCTACATCTACTACACCTTCTCAAGTGGCAGAAACGGGTACGGATAGAAATAAATGACCCATCACACTATCGCACTAACCTGCCATCCTCTAACCCAGTGGTGCCCAACCTACGGCCCGCGGGCCAAATCCGGCCCGCGGAGCTCTGTCATGCGGCCCGTGAGACTTCCTGGAAAAAGTCTAAGGCGTAACAATACTGTACGCCTTTAGACTTTTTCCCCACATTCATCAGCGATGTGAATGGCACAGGCAGCGCAGCGATGCTGCCTGTGCCTAAAATAACCAAAACAAAGCTCCTTACAGCAAGGAGCTTTGTTATTGGTTGGAATGAGCGCATACATGTTCAGTCAGAAAGGGGAAGCCGGCGGGACTTGAAGGAGGAGGGGCCGGCTCCCGTGGAGGCTGTAGAGCAGAGCATGCTGCCGGAAGACCTTGGGCAACTTAAAAGGTCCGCTGGAGAGGTAAAGAGCGTAGACTCATGTGACTGGTCCCCGGTGACCCTGCTCCCCCCTCCTACTATGACCACAATACTGACCCTGCTCACACTTCCTCCTGTCAGCCCACTAGTGACCCTGCTCCCCCCTCCTACTGTCACCCCACTAGTGACCCTGCTCCCCCCTCCTACTGTCACCCCACTAGTGACACTGCTCCCCCCTCCTCCTGTCACCTCACTAGTGACCCTGCTCCCCCTCCTCCTGTCACCTCACTAGTGACCCTGCTCCCCACTCCTCCTGTCACCCCACTAGTGACCCTGCTCCCCCTCCTCCTGTCACCTCACTAGTGACCCTGCTCCCCCTCCTCCTGTCACCCCACTAGTGACACTAGCTCCCCCTCCTCCTGTCACCTCACTAGTGACCCTGCTCCCCCTCCTCCTGTCACCTCACTAGTGACCCTGCTCCCCACTCCTCCTGTCACCCCACTAGTGACACTGCTCCCCCCTCCTCCTGTCACCTCACTAGTGACCCTGCTCCCCCTCCTCCTGTCACCTCACTAGTGACCCTGCTCCCCACTCCTCCTGTCACCCCACTAGTGACCCTGCTCCCCACTCCTCCTGTCACCCCACTAGTGACACTGCTCCCCCTCCTCCTGTCACCTCACTAGTGACCCTGCTCCCCCTCCTCCTGTCACCTCACTAGTGACCCTGATCCCCACTCCTCCTGTCACCCCACTAGTGACACTGCTCCCCCTCCTCCTGTCACCTCACTAGTGACCCTGCTCCCCCTCCTCCTGTCACTCCACTAGTGACCCTGCTCCCACCTCCTCCTGTCACCTCACTAGTGACCCTGCTCCCCCTCCTCCTGTCACCTCACTAGTGACCCTGCTCCCCCTCCTCCTGTCACCCCACTAGTGACACTGCTCCCCCTCCTCCTGTCACCCCACAGGGAAGAAGCTAAACAGACTCCACCAACTATGATGGGATCCGTTCAGTTTCCGTTCGGGATCCTGTCTTTTACCGGACACAAAAATGCAGCATACAAGGCTTTTTGTCAGTTTTTTGACAGAATTTGCAACAGAGGCTCCAAACTCAGATTTGAAGGCCTACATATAATGTATTTTAGAATGCTAACACGTGCCCCTCACAGTGTTTGCATTTCTTTCTGGCAAAGCTACCTGGTTCCGGCCCGCGAAATTTATACCAGGTCTAGTGCGGCCCTCAGGCGAAAAATGGTTGGGCACCACTGCTCTAACCAATCCAATTATAAGGCTACAAACCAACACACCTTTGGACCGCACACCAGCTCCAGTGTTAAACGCCTTAGCACCATCTTATGTTCCCAAGTCACTCAACGTCAATGTACCAGCTACTGCAACTAACTCAGTCCCGCCTGCAATTGTATATCCAAAGTCTGAAAACACAGACATGTCGCAGTTTGCCAAGTACATCCTTCGCAGAGAACTCACTAGGACGGGCCTCACCGTGTTTGATGACAAACCTGAAAATTACCGAGGATGGAAATTCACCTTTAAGGCCACAATCAGCAAACTAGACATCACTGCTGCAGAAGAATTGGATCTACTCATCAGATGGCTAGGTCCTCAGTCAGCTGAACCTATTAAGAGACTTAAAACAGTTTACACTTCCAATCCTGCTGCAGGTCTCGACGCTGCTTGGGACAGACTTGAACGTAGCTTTGGCAGCTCTGAGGCCATCGAAGATGCCTTACTCAAAAGGTTGCAAGGCTTCCCAAGGATTACAGCTAAAGACAATCTAAAGCTTCAAGAACTTAGTGATCTTCTACTAGAGCTTCAACTAGCTAAGGCTGACACCCGCCTACCCGGGCTTAGTTACCTTGACCTGCTCCCCCTCCTACTGTCACCCCACTAGTGACCCTGCTCCCCCTCCTCCTGTCACCCCACTAGTGACACTGCTCCCCTCCTCCTGTCACCTCACTAGTGACCCTGCTCCCCCTCCTCCTGTCACCTCACTAGTGACCCTGCTCCCCACTCCTTCTGTCACCCCACTAGTGACACTGCTCCCCCTCCTCCTGTCACCTCACTAGTGACCCTGCTCCCCCTCCTCCTGTCACCTCACTAGTGACCCTGCTCCCCACTCCTCCTGTCACCCCACTAGTGACACTGCTCCCCCTCCTCCTGTCACCTCACTAGTGACCCTGCTCCCCCTCCTCCTGTCACCCCACTAGTGACCCTGCTCCCCCTCCTCCTGTCACCCCACTAGTGACCCTGCTCCCCTCCTCCTGTCACCTCACTAGTGACCCTGCTCCCCCTCCTCCTGTCACCCCACTAGTGACCCTGCTCCCCTCCTCCTGTCACCTCACTAGTGACCCTGCTCCCCCTCCTCCTGTCACCTCACTAGTGACCCTGCTCCCCACTCCTCCTGTCACCCCACTAGTGACCCTGCTCCCCACTCCTCCTGTCACCCCACTAGTGACACTGCTCCCCCTCCTCCTGTCACCTCACTAGTGACCCTGCTCCCCTCCTCCTGTCACCTCACTAGTGACCCTGCTCCCCACTCCTCCTGTCACCCCACTAGTGACACTGCTCCCCCTCCTCCTGTCACCTCACTAGTGACCCTGCTCCCCCTCCTCCTGTCACCTCACTAGTGACCCTGCTCCCCACTCCTCCTGTCACCCCACTAGTGACCCTGCTCCCCACTCCTCCTGTCACCCCACTAGTGACACTGCTCCCCTCCTCCTGTCACCTCACTAGTGACCCTGCTCCCCCTCCTCCTGTCACCTCACTAGTGACCCTGCTCCCCACTCCTCCTGTCACCCCACTAGTGACACTGCTCCCCCTCCTCCTGTCACCTCACTAGTGACCCTGCTCCCCTCCTCCTGTCACCCCACTAGTGACACTGCTCCCCCTCCTCCTGTCACCCCACTAGTGACCCTGCTCCCCCTCCTCCTGTCACCTCACTAGTGACCCTGCTCCCCACTCCTCCTGTCACCCCACTAGTGACCCTGCTCCCCCTCCTCCTGTCACCTCACTAGTGACCCTGCTCCCCTCCTCCTGTCACCTCACTAGTGACCCTGCTCCCACTCCTCCTGTCACCCCACTAGTGACCCTGCTCCCCCTCCTCCTGTCACCTCACTAGTGACCCTGCTCCCCCTCCTCCTGTCACCTCACTAGTGACCCTGCTCCCCACTCCTCCTGTCACCCCACTAGTGACCCTGCTCCCCACTCCTCCTGTCACCCCACTAGTGACACTGCTCCCCCTCCTCCTGTCACCTCACTAGTGACCCTGCTCCCCCTCCTCCTGTCACCCCACTAGTGACCCTGCTCCCCCTCCTCCTGTCACCTCACTAGTGACCCTGCTCCCCTCCTCCTGTCACCCCACTAGTGACCCTGCTCCCCCTCCTCCTGTCACCTCACTAGTGACCCTGCTCCCCTCCTCCTGTCACCTCACTAGTGACCCTGCTCCCCACTCCTCCTGTCACCCCACTAGTGACACTGCTCCCCCTCCTCCTGTCACCTCACTAGTGACCCTGCTCCCCTCCTCCTGTCACCTCACTAGTGACCCTGCTCCCCACTCCTCCTGTCACCCCACTAGTGACCCTGCTCCCCCTCCTCCTGTCACCCCACTAGTGACCCTGCTCCCCCTCCTCCTGTCACCTCACTAGTGACCCTGCTCCCCCTCCTCC